>PVJS01008870.1:0-51938 GCA_004027185.1 Glis glis | reverse complement strand
CCGGCGAGGTGGCCGGGGGCTTCCGGGGTGGGGCGCGCGCGGGCGGTCCGGGACCCGGCGCACAAGGGGCCCGGCGAGGTGGCGCGGGTGGCTGCCGGGGTGGGGCGCGCACGGGCGGTCCGGTACCCGGCGCACACGGGGCCCGGCGAGGTGGCCGGGGGCTTCCGGGGTGGGGCGCGCGCGGGCGGTCCGGGACCCGGCGCACAAGGGGCCCGGCGAGGTGGCGCGGGTGGCTGCCGGGGTGGGGCGCGCACGGGCGGTCCGGTACCTAGCGCACAAGGGGCCCGGCGAGGTGGCCGGGGGCTTCCGGGGTGACCCTTTCACTTTTCTTCTTAAGTTCAGTTCTTGTCATTATCTTGAGCAATTTTAATGTCTTCATTGAGGACCTATGTAATACCTTCACTAAATAGTCTTTGGAAGCAGAAAACCTGTGTTTGAATTTTCATTTTCTCATTCAGTATAGCATTAGACAAGTTGTCTAACTTCAGTTTACCAATCTGTAAAATAGGGAAAACATCTCTTAAAAGTTGTAGTTGTAAAGCTCTAGGGTGATGGTTATTTGTGAGAATGTAAATTAGTATAGTTATAATGGGGAGTAGTATGGATATCCCTCAACAAGTTAAAAATAGAATTACCATATGATTCAGCAAAGCTCCCACTGGGTATATATCCAAAGGATATGCAATCAGCATGTTGAAGAAATGGAAGCAAACTAAGTGCCCATCAACTGATGAATGGATAAAGAAAATGTGGTAAATATACACAATACAATACTATTAAGCCTTCAAAAGCAAGGACATCTTGTAATTTGTGAAAATATGGTTGAACCTGGAGGAGATTATACTAAGTGAAATAACCTGGGCACAGAAAGACAAATACTGCATGGTTTCAATTATATGTGGAATCTAAAAAATGCTGAATTAATAGGAGAAGGCAATTCCAGGGTTTGGTGGGCAGGGAGTTGGGGAAATGTTGGCCAGAGAATATTAACTTTCAGTTAGATAGGAGGAATAATTTCAAGTGCTCTGTTGTACAGCATGGTTAATAATAATGTATTTTAGGAAAATTACAAAGAATAGATCATAAGTATTTTCATTTTAAAAATGATAAATATAGCCAGGCGTGGTGGCTCACGCTTGTAATCCCAGTACTTTGGGAGGCGGAGACCGGAGGATCTGGGTTTGCGGCCAGCCTCAGCTCTCTCTCTCTCTCTCCCTGTCTCTCTCTCTCTACCTAGTGAGGCCCTCTGCAACTTCGTGAGACCCGGTTTCAAAATAAAGTATAAAAAAATAGGGCTGGGGGCATAGCGCGGAGGTAGAACGCCCCTGGGTTCAATCCCCGGTACCGAAAAAAAAAAGATAAATATATGATGTAAAACCTATGTTAACTAGCTCAAGTTAGTCATTCTACAGTATACATATTTCAAAACATGATGCTATATACACTAAATCCATATAACAAAAGAAAAAATATCATTGTAAAGCAATGGTCTAAGCATCAGATGAATTACATGTGAAGCCCTGCTATCACTTGTAGTCTTATTCAAATATGGTTATTTTCACACAATGACAGTCATTTGATCAACTTACCGATATGACCACATTTTATATTTTGTATTGTATGTGAAGTTTCCATTTTGCGATCTATTATTTGACTGTATCTTCCACATCACAAATTCCTAGACTTTATAGTTTTCTTAACTTTTTAAAGCCTTTTACCCATTAATTTGGTCTTTCCATTTCCATCTTCTTTACTTCCTCTGCTAATGTCCATATCTAAGAAGAAGTAAGATGGTTGGTCTCTTCACTGTGTCAGTTTAGACCATGAAGTATTCCAGGTTAGTAAAAGTTTTCATCTGGGGTAGTAAAACTTCAGGGGAGTTTTCAAATGGATGTGTGGGACAGGTTGTTATTGGCATTTAGTGCTTATGTAGGAATTGGTAAACATGTATGGGATGTATGGGATGGGCCTATGAATCTGAATTTTTTCCCCCAAATGCCAATAGTGCTCCTACTGAAAGTAGTATGTGGCATGCAGGAGTTCTGTCCATCCTTTATCACTTCATTCCCTTTTGGCTTTCTTAGGCATAGTTTGTCATTTCTTTCTCCTTGTTCCTATATAATTTTATTTGTGTTGCTAATTGTATGTCTGTTTGTCCTCTTTAGAATATAAATGGCTTAATTCAGGGAGAATGTCTTTGTGGCACTTTGTTTTATATCCCTAGTGTATAACACAGATCCACCATGGAATTGGTGCTCAATGATTATCTGTTATGAATTTGTCAAGTCTTCAGTTGCTCTAGGAAGGATGCAACTTCAATTTGATAATGAGAGGCTGATACATGGCAGCTATAGCTTGAGATTCCTTCTAGTGTTCTTTAAGGCACTCATGCACCCGCGTGCGCGCGCGTGCGCGCGCACACACACACACACACACACACACACACACACATACACATAAATAAGTAAGTAAATAAATAAATGAATGAATGAGACTTTTCTGTGTTGTAAACCATTTAATATAAACATCATACTCAGAAAATGTGAACAGAGAATTTCTGGATTGTGAATGTTTGGAAAAAAATGGTAAAATTGTTAGAAAAATATTTAGCTTTAGGGAAGGATTAAACGCACTTAAACAAATTTCTTTATGTTTAATGAAACAACCCCCCCACACACTTTTTTACCCCCTACCTCAGTAAATGGTTATTTCTGAGAGTGTTGTCTTCATTTGGGGTCATCATGCTTTGAAGAAGTTTTTGTAATCAGTGAAGATACTAAAAGAATCACCTAAATTGTCTCAGAGTTATCAAATAGTTTCTTCAATAAAAGTTTATAGGGACTGGGCTTGTTTGCCCTGGGTAAGGCAAATAAGTGATTTGATTTCTTTTTTCATCTATTTTGATAGAGAGGTGGGATAGTTACTTTTATTGTTCATAGACCAATGAATAAGAGAAAATTAGCTCATATTGGAGAAGTTTTTTTTTTGTGGTAAGGTGAATTCTACCTCTGAACTACATCCCCAGCCCTATTTTTTTATTCTTTATTTTTGAAACAGGATCTTACTAAGTTGTAGAGGGACTCACTAAGTAGCTGAGTCTGGCTGTGAACCTGCAATCCTCCTGTCTCAGTCTCCCAAGTACTGGGATTACAAGTGTGTGCCACCACACCTGGATGAGAAGAGGTTTTAATCAGCTGAATGGAGAGCTTTTTGACCACTAGGGTAATGAACATGGCAATACATAAAATTATGCAGTTTTTATTAGCATGGTGGGGTGGAAAGATTTTGGGCCTTGAGACAGTCCCATTACAGGATCATAATCCTTCTCAACATATCTGAGCCTCATCTTTTGAGGATACCAACACCTATCCTGAAAGCTGTACTAAGACTAAATGAGATAATATGTAGATAAACACCTGGGAAATAATGCTAGCTCCTTTCCCCTTACTAATGTGTGCCTGGTATGCAATAGACATTTGATAACTATTCTTGGAAAAACAAAACAAAACTGTTCTTGGTCCCTTGGCAATCTTTAAAGAAATAGGGACAAGCATCTCTCCCAGATGATTTAGGAATTTACTTGCTAAAGTAAGGGTGTTGGAGCAAAGGACCTTTTGAAAGTTTTTACAGATTGAGTTCAGAGGGGGCCTGTTAAATATAGGATTGACTATTTACAGATCTTGGTGGATATAAATAATGTTTTGTTTCATAAATTAGAGCCAGTAACTTTCAGATTTGTTTTTGCAACTCTGATTCATAGCATAAAAAGCTATAATACAGAAACTATAAGTAAGAAACTTTTAGTTGAAGAACAATATGGACAGAAGCAAAATGACTTTTCAAACTATTGCTTAGTCCATCCCTTAAAATATCACATTCTCCAACCTTCCATTCCACTTTCTCCCAGACTTACCCCTATTTATACTCATGAGGACAGCCAGGCTAAATGATATTTTGGGCATTTCACTGTGGGAGCTAAGTCAAAATGATTTAGATGGTTCTTAGTCACTAGACAAGAAAATAGTATGATTGGTGTATTTTTTCTTTTATTGGTACATTGTAATCATACATCTTGATGAAGTTCAGGGTGACAGAGGCATACATGCACACAGTACTCGTTGAGCCCTCCCCCAGTTCCCACCCCACTCCCTCTCCCTCCCCACCTTCCCATGCTCAACACATTGATTAGCTTTGATAAGTTTGTGTATGTACATCATGTCCATTGAGGTGTTTCCCTCTTCAAGTCTTCCTCTCCCCTCGCATCTCCCTCAGTTAGGTCCCCTCCTTCACTCCACTAAGGTTTCTCCTCCTTTGTCTGGAGTCCCTTGTGTGTTCCAATTTCTCCCTAGCTTCCGCATATAGATGAGAACATACAATCTTTCACTTTTGTGACTGACTAATCTCACTTAGCATAATATTCTCCAGTTCCATCCATTTCCCTGAAAATGACATAATTTTGTTTTTCTTTATGGGTGAGTAGAATTCCACAGTGTATATATCCCACAATCCATTCATCTGTTGATGGACATCTTGGCTGGTTCCATAGATTGGCAATTGTGAATTGTGCAGCTATAAACATAGATATGCATGCATTAGTCTGGTAGTTTGGTTTCCATTCTTTTGGGTGTATACCCAGGAGTGGTATAGCTGGGTCATATGGTAAGTTCATTCCCATTCTTCTGAGGACCTTCCACACTTTTCCAAAGTGGTTGCACTAATTTGCAATCCCACCAACAGTGTATTAGAGTTCCTACTTCTCCACATCCTCGCCAGCATTTATTAATGTTTGTTTTTAATGATTGCCATTCTAATTGGGATTAGGTGAAATCTCAGGGTAGTTTTGATTTGCGTCTCTCTGATTGTTAATGATGTTGAGCATTTTTTCATAAATTTATTGGCCATTTGTATTTCTTCTTTTGTGAAGTGTCTGTTTAGTTCACTTGTCCATTTTTTGATTGGATTATTTGGTTTTTGGCGACGAGTTTCTTGAGTTCTTTGTATATTCTAGATATTAGTCCTCTATCAGAGGAATAGCTGACAAAGATCTCCCATTCTGTCAGCTCTCTCTTGAGGTTCTTGATAGTTCCCTTTGGGCACAGAAGCTCTTCAGTTTAATGCAATCCCATGCATTAATCCTTGCTTTAATTTCTTGTGCCTTTGGGGGTCTTGTTGAGGAAGTTTTTACCCATGCCTATAAGTTGGAGTGTTGGTCCTATGCCCTCTTGATGTAACTACAAAGTCTCTGTTCTAATTTCCAGGTCTTCGATCCATCTTGAATTGACGCTTGTGCAGGGTGAAAAAGTGGGATGTATTTCCATTTTTCTGCATATGGATAGCAAGTTTTGCCAACACCATTTGTTGAAGAGGCTATCTTTTTTTTTTTCCAGTGGTGATTGGTGTATTTAAGTAATTTTTGGAAATTCTTAGTTTTGGGTACCTTTAATGTATTAGGATCCCAATGAATGGATTATTTCAGTTATTTTTTGAAAAAAGTTTGGTTTACATTTTTCTGAATGTTAGAACATGTTTCTCTGTAGATGCATTAGATTATTTGCAATTCACTCAAAGTGCATAGAATCAATCATCCCATAAAAGAATTGGCTATTTATTGGTTGTAGTTGTAGAAATGACAATAAATTCATAAATTTAAAACTTTGCTCTTTATTGATTGTCTGAAATGAAAGATAATGACTATTGAATCATAACAAAATAATATATGAGTGGCAAGTTAGTAGCAAAAGAATAGACATTTTGGACCAGAATTCCTGAGCTATAGTTCAAGTTTTGCTCTCTCTGACTTTGACAAGTTACTTTATTGTCTAAATATTTTTTTCATGATTGGAAAAAGTGGGTAATATTGATATTTATAGCATTATCTCTGAGAGGTAAATGTGATGGCATAGCATATGCTAGAGCACTTTGAAATATATAGTATTACATAATCTTTAAGGATATGAAGGAGACCTGAAGATAGCTTCCTACTGACTTATTAAATATAAAGTAGTCAAGAATCCAAACTTGATCATGAAGCCTTAATTAAAGAAGACAGTGGAATCCAACAAAGTGGTAGAGGCAGCAGATTTGGGGGTCACTTGATTTGGGATAACATCTTGACTTTTCTACTAAATGGCTTTAATATCGTATTTTCTTACCTAGTTGTTCTTTAGCACCTCATTTGTAGCAAGGATTTCTTGCTTATAAGGGTGGTGTAAAGAGGAAGTTAGAGCCAGATATGGTGGCACATACCTGTAATCCCAGCACTTGGGGGCTGAGACAGGAGGATTGCAGGTTTGAGGCTAGTCTCAGCAATTAGTGTGACCCTCAGCAATTTAGACCCTGTTTCAAAATAAAAATAAAAAGGTCTGTGGGTGTAGCTTGGAGGTAAAATGCCCCTGGGTTCAATCCCCGGCATCCCCCCCCCCAAAAAAAGAACAAGTTAGATAGTGGTTTAAAAAGTGTACTACAAGCCGGGCATGGTAGCGCATGCTTGTAATCCCAGTACTTGGGAGGCTGAGACAGGAGAATCACAGGTTCGCGGCCAGCCTCAGCTACTTAGTGAGGCCCTCTGCAAGTTAGTGAGACCCTGTTTCAAATTAAAGAATAAAAAATAGGACTGGGGGTGTAGCTCAGAGGTAGAATGCCTCTGGGTTCAATCCCCAGTACCACACACAAAAAAAGTGTACTATAGAATGTTATATTCTGTAAGTTCAACACTTCTAAGTTATACCTTTAATGTTTGGAAGGGCAATAAGATTTAATTTATTATTAGAAAGAAATTAATAACATTAGGTAATCAAGCATTCACCCAAGGTTCAGAGAATGTCACAAATCAACTTGTTACATTTCCCTTTCTGATGTGGTGAGTCCACCAGGAATGAAGATCAGAGAGGTTTTGCTCTCTTCTGTCCCTCATCATCTCAATATTTCTTCAACATTCTATCCTTCTGGGGTCTGTTTGTTGCTTTTGCATCTGGCTTGAGCTTTGTTGAGGTTAAACTGGAGGGATGTGGGTGAGGGATATGTTGGGAGCTTCAAACCTTCAGAATGTAATGAAGAAAAATTACCTTCCTGTTCCAGTCTCTAGGTGAAGCATGAAAACCTTTCTCTTGTTGGTGTCCACTGCTTATAGCCTAACTTGAGTGCATTTATAACACTGACACTCTTCTCTGTCTTGTATGGGATCTGTTTGCCAGTAAGTAGCAGAGACTGATCTCTAAACAATATACTTTCCTGCTTCTCTAGTTTTAGCATTAATGGGAATGAGCTACAGGACTCTTTATGGTTCTAAAATGATGATTCCTGTCAGAGGATTCAGTGTCACTGAGGAACATAGGTGCTGGATTTTGTTAGGCCTGTTTATAGGTGAGACAGAGAAAGGAGTAGAATCTGAGAAAGGAGTAGAATCTTTAGCTCTGGAGTTCAGTATTTCAGCCATTAAATAGAATTTCCTTTATGCAGGGGAATGCTACTTTGTGGAAATTTGTATATGAATGTTACTTACTGTAAACACATTTTTAGCATCAATTAGTGGTTCTAGTAGATTGCGTGTTTGGAACAGAAGGTTCTGATGCTGTTTATTTGCAGAGGCCATGCCCATGAAGTGTGAAGCCAGTGACTGTTGTGACTGTTTTCTGTGTGCACTAAAACCCTTGTTTGAGCCAAACATACCATTCTTTCTTCCCTGTGCTTCCCTTTGCACTTTTACTGAAGATATTTTTTCCTACTAGTTGGAGCTGTAAGACATGTTAATGGTGGTTTTCACAGTCAAAATATTCTCTTCAGCTGGGCATTGTGGTGCACACCTTTTTTTTCTTTTAAATAGAAAAACCAGTCTTCATAAATTTTAATCCCAAGCAATTAAAAGGTGAATGTACTTATGATTAGGTTCCAGAATACCATGATTAAAGCACAAACACATCATAGACGCTCATCAGCCAATCACAGTCCTTCCATTCATCCTGATTTCAGTCTCCTGTGGCTCTGATTCTCCACCTCTAAGAAAACCAAGCCTCTTACTCTTCCTGAAGAATTACTCGCTAGAGGACTAAGTGCAGAGAATAATGGCTCCTTAAGGTCCAAAAACAGTTGGAATTTGAATATTCATCACATCACAGGAAATACTCTTGAAAACCCCTGTGTGTATTCTCCTTAGTTTACTTTCTATGGACTTCTCAATTCCAGAACACCTAACTTTTATTTTAATCAATTATATTCTGAAAAGAGTAAAAACATTTTTTTTTCTTCTAAAATCAGTGAAAATTCTGAAGATCAGCTACTTTGCCCTTCTTTTAAGGCATAAGTATTGCTGGGGGCAGGGTGGGGATGAACTTCATTATCTGTTCTTTCATTATTAAAGGCCCTATTGCTTTTACATTTCTTTGTTTTTATACATTTATTGGTGCATTATAGTTTCATATCATAATGTAGTTCATAGTATTAGTGACATACATGTACACAGCACTAGGTGAGCTTTCCCCTGGCTCCCTCCCTATTCTCCCTCTTCTCCATACATGTTATTGAAATTTGCATTGGTATTCTCACATATATATATATAATGTCAATGGAAGTTTTTCCTTCATTAATTCTCCCTCCCCTAGACCACCTCCCTTGCTCCACTGGGGTTTCTTCTCCTTTATATAACATCCCTCTTGTATCCCAATTACTCTGTAACATATGAGAGAAAACATATGACCCTTCACTTTCTGTGACTGGCTAATCTCACTTAACATAATGTTCTCTAGGTCTATCTATTTTCCTGCAAATGATATAATTTTGTTCTTCTTTATTGAAGAGTAGAATCCCATTGTGTATATATCCCATAATTTTGTAATCCATTCATCTGTTGATAGAAACATAGGTTAATTCCATAATTTGGCTATTAATGAATTATGCTGCTATAAACATGGATATGCTTGTATTACTATGATATTCTGATTTCAATCCCTTTGAAAAGATACCCAGGAGTGGTATACCTGGATGATATGGTAGACCCATTCCCAGTTTTCTGAGGAATTTCCACACTGATCTCCATAGTGGCTGCACCAATTTGTGATCCCTCCAACAGTATATAAGAGTTCCTGTTTCCCCACATCCTTGCCAGCATTTGTTGTTGTTTGACTTCTTGATGATTGCCATTCTAATTGGGGTTAGATGGTATCTTAATGAAGTTTTGATTTGCATCTCCCTGATTGCTATTGATGTTGAACATTTTTCATATATTTATTGGTCATTTGTATTTCAATTTCCCATTTCTTGATTTTTTTTGTTAAATCTTTTAAGTTCTTTGTATATGTTAGATATTAGTCCTCTATCAGAGGAATAGCTGATCAAAACTAAGAAATATGAGCCGGGTGTGGTGGCGCACGCTTGTAATCCCAGTACTTTGGGAGGCGGAGAGAGGAGGATCTGGGTTCGCGGCCAGCCTCAGCTCTGTCGCTCGCTCTCTCTCTCTCTCTCTCTCTCTCCCCTTAGCGAGGCCCTCCGCAACTTCATGAGACCCGGTTTCAAAATAAAGTATAAAAAATAGGGCCGGGGGCATAGCGCAGAGGTAGAACGCCCCTGGGTTCAATCCCCGGTACCGCAAAAACAAAAACAAAACAAAACAAAACAAAACAAAACAAAACAAAACAAAACAACCCTAAGAAATATGATTAAACTCCACACTATATTTTCCTAGTTTTTTTGTGAGTCTTTACATACATGAATGAATGAAGAATTGGAAAATATAAGAAAATAACATTGAGAATGGAGATATACATAAATGAATATGGAATATGAGTTTGTTTTAGATTCCACATGTATGTGAAAGCATGTGGTATATGCTTTTCTGTGCCTGGATTATTTCACTTACTGTAGTGATCTCCAGTTTCATCCATGATGTTGCACATTACATAATTTTCTTATTTTTAAAGACTGAATTGTATTCCATTATGCATATATATCATACTTTATCTTTTCATCTGTTGATGAACACTTAGGTTGAGTCCATAACTTGGCTGTTGTGAATAGTGCTGCAAGAACATGGGAGTGTAGACCTCTTTTTGACAAACTGATTTCAAATCTTTTGGGGAGATATCCAGAAATGGGATTGCTGGATCATATAGTAACTTTATTTTTAGTTTTAAAAGAACCTCTGTACAGGTTTTCAAATGGCTGTACTAATTTATATTCCTATCAATAGTGTACAAGTAAAGTTAAAAATATATATTTGTATATACATACCTACTTAAACTTATATTAATTTGTGGTGCTGGGGATGGAATTCAGAGCCTCATCCATGCGAGGGGAGTGCTCTAACCCTGAGCTGTATCCCAGCCCTAAGAGTTAACTTCTGTATGTTCTGGGGGGGGTCCAACTTCATTATTTTGCATTCATTCACCATTTTTTTTGCCATACTGGGGATTGAACCCAGGAGCATTCTACCTCTGGGCTACACCCCCAGCTCTATTTTTAATTCTTTATTTTGAAACAGGGTCTCACTAAATTGCGGAGGGCCTCACTAAATAGTTGAGGCTGGCCACGAACCTCCGGTCTCAGCCTCACAAGTACTGGGATTATAAGCATGCGTCACCACACCCAGCTCATTCACCATTTTTTGAAAAGACCATTATTACTCAGTTGAATTGTCATGGCAAGCTTGTCAACAACTAATGGCACATAAATCTGAGAACTTATTTATGCATTCATTTTATGTTAGTACCATGTTGTCTTTGCACTTTTTCTTAATTATTTTGGCTATTTTTTGTCTCTAGTATTTTCATATGAATTCTAGGATCTGATTTTATTTTTGCAAAAAAGGCACCTAGGATTTTGGTAGGTGGGATTACATCGACTCTGTGGATTGATTTGTGAAGCATCACCATATTAACAATATCAACTCTTCTGATCCTTAACCACATAAATACTTTCTATTTATTTAGTTAGGTATTTAGTTTCTTTCAACAGCATTTTATAGTTTCCAGGGTATAAGTTTAACTTATTTTGTTAAATTTACTTCTATGTATTTTATTCTTTTTGATACTATTTTGATGGAATTGTTTTCTTAATTTCATTTTTGGTTTGTTTATTATTACTAATGTGTAGAATACAATAGATTTTTATATATTGTCTTATATCTTGCGATCTTACTTAACTCATTTATAAGTTCTAAGAGGTTTTTAGTGTATTCCTTATGATTTTCTAGACCCAAGATGTTCATTTCAAATAGGGACAGCTTTACTTTTTTCTTTGTATTAATATATTCTTTTTATTTCTTTTTCTTCTCTAATGCCACTGGCTAAAACCTCCAGTATAATGTTTAATCCCAGTGGTGAGAGTGGGTATATTCATCTTGTTTTTGATCTTAGGGGAAAGCATTCAGCCTTTCACCTTTAACTATGGTGTTAGTTGTATTTTTATGAGGTTGAATACGTCCATTTCTAGTCCTAGTCTGCTCAGCGTTTTATCATGAAAAATGTAATTTCATTAAATACTTATGCTGCATCGTTGAGATGATCATGTTGCTTTTGTCTTTTATTCTAATGACATGGTGTATTATATTGATTGATTTTCAAATGTAAAACCAACATTACACTCCTGGGAAAAATCCCAACTGGTCATAGTATATAATCTTTTTAATATACTAGTGGTTTTAGTTTGCTAGTATTTTGTTGGGGTTATTTTGTGTTCACATTCATAAGAGATACTGATCTATAGTTTTATTTCCTTTTCATATCTCTGTTTTGTTTGATATCAGTATAATGTAAATCTTATGCAATGAGTTGAAAAGTGTTTCTCTTCTAGTTTTTGGAAGATTTTGTGAAGAATTAGTGTTCTTTAAATGTTTGGTGGACCTTACCAATGGTGATGGTGGTGATGGTCATAGGGGAAAATAGTTTTTTTGTTTGTTGTTGGAAATTTTGTTTACTAATTAATCTTTCTAATTAATATATATATATATATTCAGTTTTTCTATATATTTCTTAGTCAGTCTTAGTAGTTCATATGTTTCCAGGAATTTGTCATTTCATCCAAGTTATCTAATTCTTTGACATATAATTTTTTTTTTTGGTGGTACTGGGGATTGAACCCAGGGGCATTCTATCTCCAGGCTACACCCCCAGTCCTATTTTTTATTGTTTATTTTGAAACAGGGTCTCACTAACTTGCGGAGGGCCTCACTAAGCAGCAGAGGCTGGCCGTGAACCCCGACCCTCCTGTCTCAGCCTCCCAAGTACTGGGATTACAAGCATGTGCCACCACACCCAGCAACATATAATTTTTATAGTATTCCCATATAACTTTTTTTTAGTGATGTTCTTTCTTTCATTCTTGATTTTAGTAATTTAAATCTGTTTTATTTCCTTGGAAAATTCAGTTAAAAGTTTGTCAATTATATTGGTCTTTTCAAAAGAATGAACTTAAAATTCTATTCTCTGTTGATTTTCTATTCTTTATTTCGTTATTTCTTTCTCAAATCTGTATTATCTCTTTCCGTTTTCTTGCTTTAGTTATAGTTTGCTCTTCTTTTTCCACTGTCTTAAGATGGAAGACTAGGTTATTGTTCTGAGATCTTTCTTCTTTTTTAGTATAGGCATATAAATTTCCCTCCAACATTGCTTTAGTTGCTTACGTTACTCTAATTTCATCCCATTGTGATTCGGGAACATATTTTGTATGAATTCACTTCTTTTAAATTTATTTTAGCTTGTTTGATGCTGTAGGATATGATCTGTCATAGACAATGTCCTATTTGCACTTGAGAATGATATGCACTTTGTTGTTACTGGATGGGTTGTTTTAAGATATGTTAGATATAGTTGTTGTTTATATACATATGTATATGTGTATATATAATTGTTAGATATATACAATGTTGTTCAAATGACATTTCTTTGTTGTTCTTATTCTTAGTTGTTCTATCTACTATCCAAATTTGCCTGTTGAAGTTTTTTATTATTTGTTCTTGAATTGCCTATTTCTTCCTTCAACACTGTAATTTTTTGCTTTTTGTATTTTGGCAGTTCTGTTGTTAGGTACACGTATGCTTATAATACTTATATCTTCCCAATGCTTTCACCTGTTTTCATTACAAAATATCTTTTTATTCAGTAACATTTTTTTCCTTAAAGTGTAATTTATCTCATATTACTTTAGCCACTCCAACTTTCTTATGTCTGTTGTTCACATGATATATCTTTCCCAATTCATTTATTTTCAATCTACTTGTATTTTTCATCTAGGATGTGTTAGCAGTTAGTGAAAACAATTAGTGTTTTATTGAAATTATTTGGCACAAATGGTTATCTTTACCAGTTACAATGTTGTCTCTAATACATGGGTGACACATTATTTCATTATTTATCATTTATGTAGTTATTATTGTTAATGTTTACTAAATGTTCATATATCTCATGTTATTATTCTAGATAATGGAATGATGTTTTTGCAACATTAATTAGATATAGTCTTCTGTTTTACAAAATTTAAAATATGATGTAAAGGATTTGTTATCTTAATTATCCTGTTGGTCTGAGAAGTATAGAGGATAAAATATGATTATATTTTTTTGTGGTATTGGGGATTGAACACAGGGGTATTCTACCTCTGAGCTACACCCCCAGCCCTATTTTTATTTTATTTTATTTTTTTAAATTTTGAAACGGGATCTTGCTAAGTTGCAGAAGGCTTAAGTTGCTGAGGCTGGCCACAAACCTGTGATCTTCCTATCTCAGCCTCCCAAGTATAGGGGTTACAAGTATGTTCCACTAAACCTAGCTGATTATATTCATTTTATTTTATAATTTATTTTTTATTATTTATTTATTGGTGCATTATAATCATACATCTTGATGGGGTTTCAGGGTGTTAGAAGTATACATGCACACATCGGTCAATTAGCCCTCCTCCAATTCCCACCCCCATTCCCTCACTCTTCCCTCCTTCTCATGCTCAGCATAGTAGTTGACATTAATAAGTTTGTGTATGTACATCCTGTGCATTAGGGTGTTTCCCTCTTCCCCCCTCCCATCTCCCTCAGTGAGGTCACCTTTTTTACTCATTGAAGGTTTTCTCCGTCTTTGTCGGGAATCCCTCCTATGCCCTATTCTCCCTTGCTTCCACATATTAGGGAGGGCATCCGACTTTTCACTTTTTGTGACTGACTAATGTCACTTAGCATAATATTCTCTAATTCCATCCATTTCCTTGCAAATGACATAATTTTGTTTTTTATGGTTACGTAAAATTCCATTGTGTACATATCCCATAGTTTTGTAATCCATTCATCTGTTGATGGACATCTTGGCTGGTTCCATAGTTTGGCAATTGTGAATTGTGCGGCTATAAACATCGATAATGCATGCAAAAGTCTGGTAGTTTGGTTTCCATTCTTTTGGGTAGATACCTAGAAGTGATATTGCTGGGTCAAATATTAGGTTCATTCCCAGTCTTCTGAGGATCCTCCACACTGTTTTTCAAAGTGGTTGCACTAATTTGCAATCCCACCAACAGTGTATTAGATTTCCTACTTCTCTCCATAACCTCACCAGCATTTGTTATTGTTTTGTTTTTAATGATTGCCGTTCTAATTTGGGTTACGTGAAATCTCAGGGTAGTTTTGATTTGCATTTCTCTGATTGCTAATGATGTTAAACATTTTTTCATACATTTATTGGCCATTTGTATTTCTTCTTTTGTAAAGTGTCTATTTAGTTCACTTGCCCATTTTTTGATTGGGTTTTTTTTTAGCAGTGAGTTTCTTGAATTCTCTGTATATTCTAGATATTAGTCCTCTATCAAAGGAGTAGCTGGCAAAAATCTTCTCCCATTCTGTCGGCTCTCTCTTAAGGTTCTTGATAGTCTCCTTTGCTGCACAGAAGTTCTTCAGTTTAATGCAATCCCACATATTGATCCTCATTTTAACCTCTTGTGTCTTTGGGGTCTTGCTGAGGAAATTTTTGCCTGTGCCTATGTGTTGAAGAGTTGGACCTATGCCCTCTTCAAGTAGCTACAAGGTCTCTGGTCTAATTTCCAGGTCTTTGATTCATCTTGAATTGATTCTTGTGCAGGGTGAGAAAGTGGGGTTTATTTCCACTTTTCTGCATGTGGTTAACTGGTTTTGCCAACACCATTAGTTGAAGAGGCAATCTTTTTTCCAGTGTATATTTTTGGCTCCTTAGTCAAAAATCAAGTGGCTGAAAGTGTGTGGATTTGTTTCTGAGTCTTCTATTCTGCTCCATTGTACCAATACCATGCTGTTTTTATTACTATGGCTCTGTGGTATAGTTTGAAGTCAGGTATTGTGATGCCTCCGCATGGTTCTTGTTGCTGAGAACTACTTTGGCTATTCTGTTTTTTTTTTTTTGTTCCAAAAGAATTTAAGGACTGATTTTTCTATGTCTGTGAAGAATGACCTTGGTAATTGAATGGATATTGCATTGAATCTGTAGATCACTTTTGGAAGAATGGCCATTTTGATGATAATTTATTCTGCCTATCCAAGAGCATGGGAGATCTTTCCTGCCGGAGCCTGCTGGCAAAGTCGATCAGTCCCTCAAACGGGGAGTGAGGATTAAGAAAAAAACAAGAGAGAGAGACAAAAGATGGCTTTGGGAGGGCTCTCAGTTACACACACTGCAGCAGCCCCGACTTTATTCAGCCCAGCCCTTAAATACCTTTTCCGAGCATCAGATCTTTACAAAGATAATCCTAACAAGCAGATCAACAATCATGATAACAATAAGCACCCTTTCTCCTCCCTAGATTAAGAAATGGTCAACTCCCTCTTCTGAGAACTTCCTTCTATTATATCAACAAATCCTGATCGGCTCATTTGGTAGAGCTTTTACCTTCTTAGGCTATTTATGCAACTTCAAGTCTAAAGATAAGAAAATGGTTCCTGACATTTTCCATCTTCTAAGATGATCTTCAATTTCTTTTTTCAATGTTTTATAATTTTCCTTGTAGAAGTCTTTTATCTCCTTGGTTAGGTTTATTCCTAAGTGTTTTATTGTTTTGGGGAATATTGTGAGCATAAATGTTTTCTGAATTTCTTTTTCAGTGGATTTATGGTTGGTGTATAGAAAAGCTTCTGATTTTTTAAGATCGATTTTGTATCCAGAGACATTGCTGAATTTGTTGATCAGTTCTATAAGCCTTTTGGTTGAGTGTGTTGGGTATTCTAAGTATAATATCATGTCATCTGCAAATAGAGATAGTTTCATGTCTTCTTTTCCTATTTGCACTCCTTTGATTTTCTCTCTTGCTTATTGCTTTGGCTAGAGTCTCTAGTACTATATTGAAAAGGAGTGGTGACAGCGGACATCCTTGTCTTGTTCCTATTTTTTTTGTTGTTGTTGTTGTTGTTGGTACTGGGGATTTAACCCAGGGGCATTCTACCTCCAAGTTACACCGCCGGCCCTGTTTTTTATTCTTTATTTTGAAACAGTGTCTCACTATGTTGTGGAGGGTTTCACTAGGTAGCTGAGGCTGGCTGTGAACCTGGATCCTCCGGTCTCAACCTCACAAGTACTGGGATTACAAGTGTGTGCTACCACGCCTGGCTGTTCCTGTTTTTAAGGGGAACTTTTGTAGTTTTTCCTCATTTAATATGATATTGACTGTGGGCCTATTGTATATTACCTTTATGATGTTGAGTTATGTTTCTTCTATTCCGATTCTCTGCAGTGTTTTTATAATGAATGGGTGTTGGATTTTGTCAAATGATTTTTCAGCATCTATTGAAATGATGTGATTTTTGTCTTTACTTCTGTTTATGTGGTGGATTTCATGGACTGTTTTTCATATGTTGAACCAGCATTGCATCCTGGGATGAACCCGATTTGGTCGAGGTGTATGATTTTCTTGATGTGGTTTCGAATGCACTTTGCTAGTATTTTGGTTAGAAGTTTTATGTCTAAGTTCATCAACAGTATAGGGCTGTAGTTTTCTTTTCTTGAACTGTCTTTTTTTTTTATTAATGTGATGTTGGCTTCATAGAATGTATTTGGGAGAGTCCCATTTCTTCTCTTTCGTCCAATAGATTGAGGAGTATTGGGATTAATTCTTTTATAATGGTTTTATAAAATTCACCTGGGAAACCATCTGGTCCTGGGCTTTTCTTTGATGGTAGGCTCTTCATTGCTGCTTCAATCTCTTTGATTGCTATTGGTCGGTTTAAATTTTCTATATCTTCTTGTTTCAACTTAGGAAGGTTGTACGTGTCTAGAAATTTGTTAATTTCTTCTATGTTTTCCATTTTGTTGAAGTATAGTTTTTCAAAGTGGTTTCTGATAATCCTCTGGATTTCCACACTGTCTGTGGTAATATCACCTTTTTCATCTCTTATTTTAGTAATTTGGGTTGAGTCTCTCTTTCTTTTGGTTAGGTTGGCTAGTGGTTTATCTATCTTGTTATTTTTTTGAGGGACAAGCTTTTGTTTTAGTTGATTTTTTGTATTGTTTTTTATTCTCTACTTCAATGATTTCTGCTCTGATTTTAATAATTATCTTCTATTGGCTTTGGGGTTAGACTGTTCCTGTTTTTCAAGGGCTTTGAGGTGTATCATTAGGTTATGTATTTGGTGATTTTCTGTTCTTCTTATATGAGCACTCAGTGCTATGAATTTTCCTCTTAATACTGCCTTCAGAGTGTCCAAGAGATTTTGATATGTTGTGTCTTTGTTTCATTTATTTCTAGGAATTTCTTAATTTTCCCCTTATTTCTTCTCTGACCCATTCCTCTTTCAACAGTGTGGTATTCAGTCTCCATATGTTTATGAGGTTTCTCTGGGTCTTCCTTTAGTTGATTTCTAGTTTTATTCCATTACAGTCTGAAAAGATGCAGGGGATTATATCACATTTTTTGAATTTGCCAGTACTTACTTTGTGGCCTAGGATATGTTCTATTTTAGAGAAGGTACCATGAGCAGCTGAAAAAAATGTGAATTCAGCTGTAGTTGGGTGAAATATTCTGTATGTGTTTAGGAGGTCTATTTGGTTTATGGTGTTCCTTAGGTCTGAGGCATCTTTACTGACCTTTTGTCTTGAAGATCGATGTAATGGTGTGAGAGTGGTGTTGAAGTCTTCCAATATTATTGTATTGGGATCTATGTGTGACTTAATGGCATGAAGAGTTTGGGGCATAAATATTGACTACTGTTATATCCTCTTGCTGGATTGTTCCTTTTGCCAATAAGAAGTGACCTGCTTCATCTCTTCTGATAACTTTAGGTTTGAAGTCTAATTTGTCTAATATAGTTGCTACTGTTGCTCGTTTTCTAGTTCCATTATCATGGATTACCTTGCTCCATCCCTTCACCTTTAGTTTGTGTGTATCTTTACTTGTAAGGTGTGTTTCTTGCAGGCAGCATATAGATGGATTATGATTTTTTAATCCATTTTGCCACCTTATGTCTTTTGATTGGGGAATTGAGGCCATTTATATTCAGTGTGATTATTGAGAGATGATTTTTAATTCCTAATATTTTGAGTTTTAATTTCTGTTTGAGGTAGTGCTTGTTCTTCTTTGCTTAGTTTTTTGTTTGATAGAAATCATTGATTATCTGGTTCTAGCATTTCTTTATTATTTCTTCTTTGTAATTAATCTCTGAATATTTTCTCTAGCACTGGTTTGGAAGACAAAGTTTTTCAGCTTATGTTTGCCGTGGAAAGTTTTTATTTCCCCATCAAATTTGAAGGGTATCTTTGCTGGGTAGATAAATCTTGGCTGGAAGTTGTTTTCTTTCAGAGTTTGGAATATGTTGCTCCAGGCCCTCCTGGCTTTCATGACTTGGTTTGTAAAGTTGGGAGTGACTCTTATTGGTTTGCTTCTGAATGTCACTTGGTCTTTCACTCTTGTTTCCCTTACGATCCTCTCCTTGGCCTTTACATTAGTCAATTTGACTATTATGTGGCGTGATGGACCCTTTCTCTGATCTTGTCCATTGAGGGTTCTATATGTTTCCTGTACATGTGTGTTGAACTCTTTTTTTATATTTGGAAAATTTTCTAATATTACTTCTCTGAAAAGATTATTACTTCCTTTGGTTTCCACTTCTATTCCCTCCTCTATGCCTACTATTCTTAGGTTTGCTCTTTTAAGATTGGCTGAGATCTCTTCAATGTCCAATTCATGCTGTCATATTGTTTTTTCTAAATTATATACTATGCATTCATTTTTGTAGAGGTCATCTTCTAAGAGCGAGACTCTATTTTCCATGTGGTCCAGTCTATTGTTGGTAGTTTGTATTGATGCCTTAATTTCAATTATTGTATCCTTCACTTCCTTCAGAGCTTCTTTTTGATTCCTGTTCAGGGTGTCAGATTCTTTGTTTATTTGATCCTTCATTTTTTTCAGGCTCTCTCTGAATTCTTTCCAGAAATTCTGCATCATTTCTACTATTAAAGTTCTGAATTATCCTTCTGGCAATCTTTGCAATTCTGTGTTGGTGGGTTCTATTGTTGCGGATTGGTGGGAGCTCATTGTTTCTTTGCTATTCTTCCTTCTCATGATTTCAGGTTTCTGAAGTTTATATCTTTGTTGCTTTTGGTAGCTCTCTCTCACTCTGTAGGTTTCCTGTGTCTAATCTCTGTCCCTTTATAGTATCTTATTCTGGAGGTAGATATTTGCTACTAGGTAAGCCTTAAAGGTGAAGAGCCTTTACTGTATAGTTATCCTCAGCTCTTTGTTGTGTGTTTATTTCCCTTTAAAACTGACTTTGACATCTATGTCCTTATCCCTCACTGTTTTTCTGCCTGTAGATCGTTAGTACTGGGTTGCAGTTAATCTAGGGTTCCTTCTGCCTGTTGCAATCATGTTGATGGGTTCCACATGTTAAGGTCCAGGGACCTGTCTGTCTTCTCCCTAATCGGGAGTAGACTCAGAGGTGTGAGCTGGAAAGTTTGTGCTCTGTAGGTGCCCAGTGCTGCTGCTACCCCTCCCACTGCAGGCGTGGGTCTCCGTGTTCTCCACTGGTCTTTTCTCTATGTCTGTCTCTGTCTACACATATGGCAAGTGTTGCCAGTGCAGTACCCCATGCCTGTGTCTCTCTTTGCCTATAGAAGCAGTGGTTGTTGCTTTGACCTGACTCTGTGTACACACGGATCTCCACATTTTCTGCAGAGAAGGCTGGTTTGTTCTGATTTTTCCCCAGGTACCACAACTGTGTCCTATGGCAATCCTTGGAAACCCTGCAAGAGCACTGTGACCTGCAAGCTGTAGGTTTGTCCTGCCCAAATGTTGCTGGGGTCTGTCTGCTTATCCACACTTCTGCTGTGTCTTACAGAAGACCCCATTCCCACCTCCACAGGGGTGATCTGCAAAGTCTCAGACCCTGTGAATTTATTGCTTGCCACATGAGTCCCTGTGGCTGCACTGGGTGATTTCCTCCTGAGGTGGCTCCTTAACTTATGGTCTCATTGAGCGTTGCTCTTAATATTTGGGGGAGGTGGTGGGCTCAGCCACGCTGCTGCGGGTTCTGGTCAGGCTTCTAGGCATTCGGGTCTCTGTTGAGCATGGAGCGAGTTGCTGCTCACCTTTGTTGCTGATGATCTGCAGCTGCTGAATTTACAGCAGGTTGCCAGCTTCTTTTTGGTGGCCTGTGGAAGCTGTAATGCTGGTAGCCACCAGCGTGACCTGACCAAGATGGCACCGTCGCTGCTGCTGCTGCCACTGTTTGGGTTTCTGTCAAGTGTGTAGTGAGTTGCTGCTTGCTTTCGCTGCTGATGCTTTGCAGTTGCTGGATTTAAAACAGGTCGCTGGCTTCTTTGTTGGCAGCCTGTGGAAGCTGCAATGCTGGTAGCTGCTGCCCAGTATAGCCAAGATGGTGCCGCTGCTGCTGCCGCTTCTGCCACTGCTGCTTCCGCCATTCGGATATGTGTGGAGCATGTAGCAAGTTGCTGTTTGCTTTCACTATAGATGCTCTGCAGTTGTTGAATTTACAACAGGTTGCTGGCTTCTTTGTTGGCGGCCTGTGGAAGCCGCAATGTCGGTAGCCGCTGGCGTGGCCTGGCCAAATGGTGCCGCCGCCATCCTCTAGGTAAGTCTCTTGGGGCTCTTTACTGTCCTCTGTCTGTCTCCTGGCTTTGATTCCGTCGTGTTTCAAAATTTTCGTTGTTTATTTCATTTTTTTGCTGTTTTTCTTCTCTTGTCAAGACACTGCTTTCACAGCAGTTGAGATCAGAGTCTCGGAGGGATTGCACCATGGTGTCTCCCTCAGTCGCCATCTTGGAATCTTCCTTATATTCATATTATAGCAAGAGAACTTATATCTATAAACTTAAATTTGAACTTGTCTCTCACTTTTTAATTGGTACAGTATAATTATACATCATACTGATATTCAAAGTGATATATTCATATATATATGCATACAAAAGCTCTTGGTGGGTTGGCTCTTTACCCCATCTCTACTCCTGTCCTTCCTTCCTGTACATATTAGTAAGGTTGTTAGTGATACCTGTTGGGGAAGATGGAGTAAAAGAGGGGCACAGCTCAACAGCAAGGAACAGATTTCATTTAGGGATAAAACTTGGGAGGAGGCAGCTGACCAGGAGAGAGAGTCCACGAGAGTCAGAAGCCCCTTCCTTATGGACTAGGGGCTTTTTATAGGGCATTTGGAGGGGGGAGAGCAGATAGTCATGTAGTCCTCTGATTGGTCATTTTAACCACAGACCAGTACAGGTAGATTTATGGGGCTGGGGGCAGGGGAATGGTTAGGAGCATTTTTCCACCACTGATGGAGTTCTTTTGTTCTCAACCTCCTCTGGCCAGGCCTCCCAGTCATGTTACACTGCGAGAAGTGCTGTGGGACTTTCCCTCAATTCAGATCAGATTTTCTGAAGAGGGGAATTAAAACTAATAGGTGGCTTGGTTGCAGCTTAACAAAATTTTATTACAGAGTCAGTAGGAAATAGAAAAGAGAAGAGGAAAAGAAGTGTGCCTGGAAGACACGCCAGAGAGCCCCAAAGTGCAACTTTGCCCCTCCCTCTTCCCTGGCCCCTTAAATACAGTTTTCACATTATATGTTTTTATCAGCATTGCCAAGGCAATGAGCTGGTAACTTATTTCTTAGGCATAACTTATTCCATAGGCAGTTAGTGCCTTCTAGTCTACTAAGTTCACTTACTAAGTGCAGAGGTCAATAATCTACCTTGTTTTTACCCCTATTGTATTGGGCTGTATTGGTTGTCTATCAACTATGGGGACTTTGATGTAACACAGGGAGTTTGCCTTTCTCATAATGAGGCCAGATCACAAAGAATAGGAGGTAAACAGAGGCACTAGCTGTAGCCAGTGAAGCTGTGTATAATCTCTAAAAGTAAGGCATAAGGCACTTGCTATCTTTATGGTTTTAAAATGTGCTAGGGAGAGTCACTGTGATCTTAGGGCTAGAGGCCTAACTGCCTCTATGGTGCTCTTAAGGCTCCCAAGTCTCTATGTTCTTCTAAGGCCAGAGGCTTCAATTGTCTTTACATTCTTACTGTGGGTTAATTATTTAGAACAAAGGGGCAGAAGAAGGAGAAGGGAGGGGGAGCTCTTGGAATGTAACAGACAGAGCTACCACCTCTCCCTGCCTGAATGACTGCCTTTTACATTTTATTAGAAAGTAATATCAGAGTAATTTTCCAGTACTGGCACAAGTCAGACCTCACAGTGCCCATAATACCTTCATATAGGGATATGATATTATTTGGTCTGTTTCCTTTCTCAAACCTCCTTTTCCCCCTCTTCTTTCCCTGATCCCTTTCCACTAATATACTGGTATTACTCCAAATGATCATGAAGTCCCTTTTCTTTCCTACTTTCTTTCTACCTTCCATGTATGAGAGAAAACATATGACCCTTGATTTTCTGAGACTGGCTGATTTCACTTAGAATAATGTCCTCTAGTTCCATCCATTTTTCCTGAAAATGACATGATTTTGTTCTTTATGGTTGAATAACACTCTATTGTGTGTATATGCCACATTTTCTTTATCCATTCATCTGTTGATGGACATCTAGGTTGATTCCAAAATTTGGCTACTATAAATTGTGCTAATATAAACATTGGTATGCATGCATCAATATAGTATTTTAACTTTAATTCTTTTAGAAGATAGAGACAAATTTACACACTTTATATAAAGATGCCAAAAATAAACGTTGGAAAAATTACAGCTTTTCCAACAAATGGTGTTTGGAAATCTGGATGTCCATATGTAAAAAAATGAAAGTAGACCCCTTTCTCTAATCCTACACAAAAGTCAACTCAAAGTAGATTAAAGAACTAGAAATTAGACCAGAAAGTTTGCAAATACTAGAAGAGGAAAAATTGGATCAACTCTCCAACATATAGGCATGAATAGACTTCCTTAAGAAGACCTGTAAAGGTCAGAAAATAAAATGGAGAACCAATGAATTGGACAGTGTCAAATTAAAAAGCTTTGCACAGCAAAGGAAACAAGTGAATGGAGAGCCTACTGAATGGGAGAAAATCTTTGCTGGCTACTCCTATGATAGAGGACTAATATCTAGAATATATAAAGAAGTAAAAAATCTTCACAATTAAAAACCAAATGAATTGAAAACGGGCAATTGAACTAAATAGATACTTCTCAAAAGAAGAAATACAATATATAGCCAACAAATATATGAAATATCATTAGCAATCAGGGAAGTGCATATCAAAACTACAGTGAGATTCTATCTGACCCCAGTTAGAGTGGCAGTAATCAAGGATACAAACAATAATAAATGCTGGTGAGGATGTGGGAAAAAAGGAATGCTATACACTATTGGTGGGATTGTTAATTAGTATAGTCACTATGGTAGTCAGTATGGCAGTTCTTCACATGAGTAGGAATGGAACTACCAGTTGACCCAGCTATACTACTCCTTGGTATCTTTCTCACTTTTAATACATTAAATAATTTTAAATCCCAAGGACAAACTTAATTTTAAGTTTACTGATTCAAGCCATTGCATTACAAGTTTTGACAATAATAATAGAAGGCTGCCAGATATTCCTTTTCATGGCAAGATTGAAATTTCAACAAATTCTTGAAATTATGTTGAAATGCAGGGGAAAAATTTAGCCACTGTATAGTCTTATTTACTTTCAACATTATTTAGACTCAGGTAAGATGATGGACACGGTATGTGATGGGTTGCAGAAAAGGAAAAACTAATTTCTGAAACAGCAAGTAGAATTAATGAATAAAGATAAGAATAAACAAACAATAGTAAGTAGAATTCTTAGGTAAAGATAAGAATAAATGAATGTGTCAACCAGATGAAATATTAAGTGTGAGTTTGTACATATTTTTTGCAATAAAAGGCTTGGCAAAATTCAACATAGTAAAAAGCAGAAACTGATATAACAGTGACTGATAGTAATGTTGATAATTTTGACAGGTGATTTTTACAGAGGACTTATTGTGTGTCAGGCACTGTTCTAATATCTTTACATCAGAGCCAAAGATTGGATCGTCACATTAGATGGATATGAATTGGAGATGTTCATTTGTATAAAGCTTTATATATAATTGCAAGGATGCAAGCAATCAAGAGGCACAGATAAAGCAGAGAGAAGTCCTGGATATTGAGAGAGCCCACCAGATTCTTTCTTTTTTGCTATAGATAATGCTCTCAAGTCCAGAGCAGTAGATAAAATCCTTATTAAAGTATATGGCTTATTCAATATAGTGAACACTGTTACAGGCTGTGAAACATTTATATTCCATACCCAGAGGGTTGCATAGCTTATGCTCTATGCCTCATGCCCCATGTCCTATAAATCTATAGATTCTCCATTTGCTTATCATAGTAATCCTAAACCAGAGATATTCTGGTAAAAGCCTTTTATAGTTAAGTAGTTTCTTTTCCTAAAGCAAATACTATTAAGATATTTGCTGACTATTAGCATAATTATAAAGAGATTAGACCAGGTCTTCTGCAATATTTTTTTTCTGAGAGAACAGTATACCCAATGGGAGAAAAGTGCTGTTTTAACTCCTTCCTCCCCAGGAGATTAACTTCTTTAAATTCAAATAAGTTATTTTTTTTACTATAAACAAAGTAAAATATATTAAGAAGGAACTTCAAGCTGGGTGTGGTGGCGTACACCTGTAATCCAGTACTTGGGAGGCTGAGACAGGAGGATTGCAGGTTCGAAGCCAACCCCAGCAACTTAGTGAGACCCTCTTTCCAAATAAAAAATAAAAATAGGGCTGGGGGTGTAGATCAGAAGTAGAATGCCCCTGGGTTCAATCTCCAGTACCATTAAAAAAAAGAAAAAAAAAGCAGGAACTTAAGATGTGTTTTAAAAATCTTTTATTTTTCAGATGTGTTTTAAAGATCTTTTTTTTGGCTTCATTTAATTTGGTTAGTAGGGGTTGAAGAGAAAAACACACTGATAAGAATATAATAAATATAAATATATTCCCATTGTCAATAGATACCCTCAAGATTAATTTGTTGGATTTGGTTTTGTGTGTGCATGTGTGTGTATGTATGTGTGTGTGTGTGTGTGTGTGTGTGTATGTGTGTGTGTGTATCTGCATACTTCACATGTAATTCTTTATGTTATTTAACCTTATAATACTTGAGATATCATATGATGGTTTTAATTTTCAATTTTCTCTGTTTTTCTCACCTCAACCCTCAAATCAGGATGGAGATCCTGTTCGCCCAGGAGTGGCCATGACTGATCTTGCCACTGGCCTGTATGCATATGGAGCCATTATGGCCGGATTGATACAAAGATATAAAACTGGAAAAGGACTATTCATTGATTGTAATCTACTATCATCTCAGGTACCAATCCAGATAACACTTTAGATATTGGTTTAAAAACATATGTCAGAGTTATGCCTTTTCATATTAAATATTATGGTCACATGTGAAAAAATAGTCCATTAAAATAATAAAAAGCAAAACAACAGAAAAAAGAAGCATCAGAAAACAAAAATAAAAGCTGCTCAATTTTGATGTACTTGTTTTTATATTGAAAAAATAAACCATGAAGATTTTGTTGTAATATAGCCATTGTTGAACTAGAATTCTAAAGATTTTATTACTAGAATGGTTTTATTATTACTTGTGAGACAAAAGTATAATTGCCTCTATTTTATTGTCACACGAGTTCTGTAATTTCTTTTGGCTAGATTTTCTCCACCTTTAATATGCCAAGGACCCCTCTGATAGTCTGGTGAAATCCATGGACCTTACCTTGTAATCATTTTTTTAAAATTCATAAACAAAGCCTGGGGTGGTGGTGCATGCCTATTATCCTAGTACTTGGGAGGCTGAGACAGGAGGCTTGCAGCTTCAAGACCAGCCTCAGAAACTTAGCAAGGCCCTCAGTAACTTAGTGAGACCCTGTTTCAAAATAAAAAAACAAAATATGGTTGTGGGTGTAGCTCAGAGGTAAAACACCCTGAGTTCAATCACCAGTATCATACACACATGAAAAAAAATAAAATGAGATATTTAGGATTACAAAAGGAGGAAGTTATAGTGAAATATCATTATTCCAATGTAAATATATTCTTTATGTTATAATAATATGTGATTTTTACTAACATACTAAACCATAAGATACAGTAGTGGATCTAATACTGTTACAATTTTGAGATAAGGTTGAGCATAAATGATATTTTAAGAAATCTGCAATCACTGTAATATATGAAAATATGTATATTTACTCGTGAAGAAGTCATATTAATACTCTAGTGATTTTGTTGCCTACATTCATAATTGAATAAAATGCTAAATTTTTGTTAGAGGTTGATGAAAATAAAGATATAAATACTTTTCACTCAAGTTCATTAACTCCCAGAATTCTGTGCATGGACTCCAGATTCTGATCCCTGATTTAGTTTGTGATCAGTTATTGTACTAAATACCAAACTGGTGGAATGAAAGGGTTAACTCGCTCTCAACATGACATTTTGGCTCCTCTTTACTGGATCAGACCCAGATGCTGTACCATATGTGGAAGTTGATTCTGAATAGATAATTTTTCAAGGCTAGAAAAAGAAAATATCCAATTTGTGCAAGGAGACATTTTACTGTGGGAAAATTACTTTCTAGACATAGAGACCTCAGTTGGGAATTTCAGATTTAAATGGCATACATGGGAAAATAGTAAACTTGGAACACTGCTTTGGAGATTTTTTTCCTTAGGCAGAATTAAGGAGGTATATAGGAATAAAAAAATTAATATGGTTGAAGGTGAAATACTATGTATAAGTTTTAATCACAGCTTTGAGTCACAGTCAGAATTTTAAGGTTTTTATAAAAGGATGAAAGAATTCTCTTCAAATGAGTGATCTTGCTCCTTTACAGAGAACCACAGATTCTAGTTATGGGAAAGAGCTGAAAATCTTTTCTTCCTTTCCCTAATTTTAGAGTGTAAGGAACCTGAGGTAGGGTAAGTGACTGCATAAAAGTGTACATCTAGTAAGTATAGACATCATGAAGTTTCATGGGCGTATGACCTATGCAGTCATAGAGGCTCTGGGTTTAGTTTAAATGTCCTGCTTTCACTGTCTTGAAATTCTTAATAATTTTTGAACAAGGTTACATTTTTCATTTTGCACCAGGTCTCCCAAATTACATAGCAGGTTCTGGAGTTAGGACTCTACTTAGATCTCTAGATCTCTACCTAAGACTAATTTACGCTTCAATTATTAATTGATTAGCCTTGGAAAAATTCTCTTGTAGAGTATTGTAGTTTAAATCTCTTCTAGCACCTAACCAGTAATTCACTTTGTGGAGTGTGTTTTCTGGGGGTGAGGGGTGAAGGAGGTTGTAATCACCCTCAGGGCTACTTCAAAGTGAATGTAAACTCATGCATACATACACAGACAATATATTTTCGTCATTGTTGGTGTGTGTGTGTGTCTATATTTGTTGTCCATGATGATCTTTGAGACTGTAAGTTCCATGAGTGCAGGGACAAGGTTTGTTCCTGTTTTTCATGGTATTCTTAGTGCCCTGCCCAGTATTTGTTAAATATTAGATTACCAATGGGAATGTTTCATAAAGTTTAGATTTGCTAGGGAAGATGAAAAAAATCATTGACTTAGGATAAATCAAGATAAACAGCTAATGAGATGATTTGCTTTTGGCAAACACAGTAGCAGTGATTTGGTCTATTGTGCTTATAGTTAACTCAGTCAGAGATTACTAAATCATTATGCCTTATTCTAGAGCTATGTACTTTCTCATCTCTTTTCTATGATACTCATAGTAATCACTTGTGGTAGGTATGTAGGGCAGAAATTTTTATTCCAATTTACTTGTAAAGAAACTGAGGCTAAAGAGAGGTTGACCTGCTTGAGCAACAGAGTCACAGCAAGAACTCTGGTTTCTGACATTACAATTGGATCTCTTTTCTCTACCTCCTTAAGGCAAAAGCTGTGGCACTTAGAAGTAGGCAAGCTCTATGCTTTCCCTGTGGAGAGGAGGCAAATCAAGTAGGATGTAGAGGAAGCAAAAGAGCATTCTGTAACAAACACATAGCAAGACTCC
Source organism: Glis glis (assembly GCA_004027185.1). Taxonomy (NCBI): domain Eukaryota; kingdom Metazoa; phylum Chordata; class Mammalia; order Rodentia; family Gliridae; genus Glis; species Glis glis. Next base: position 23,441 of record PVJS01008870.1, on the reverse strand, counting down.
CCAAACCCATCCCACACACAGAGCAGAGCTTTCCAAGAGCCACAAAAGATGGAGCAACAAAGCTGGCCCTACTGGATCATTACCTACCATGTTTTGATCCAGTGAATGAGGACTATTATGCAAGTTAATTGATGAACAAGTGTTTCTGTTGAAATATAAGAATTTTGAGGCCGGGCGTGGTGGCGCACGCTTGTAATCCCAGTACTTGGAGGCTCAGACCAGAGGATCCGGGTTCTTGGCCAGCCTCAGCTACTTAATGAGACTCTGTTTCAAAATAAAGAATGAAATATGGCTGGGAATGTAGCTCAAAGGTAGAATGCCCCTGGGTTCAATCCCCAGTACCACAAAAAATAAAATAATTTTGAGAAAAACAGAACTTGGATCCATGGGATGACTGGACTTTTTGTTCCTGCTGTAATCAATCACGTACTCCCTGTGTCTCAAGCCCTGTGCTAACTGGGCTAGGAGATGGAGATGACACATCTGCTCAAGGGTTAGTATCTGAGTTATATGAGAGAGTTGGAGGTGACAGGTGAGCTAAGTATTGAAGGAGGAATTCACAAGGTGGTGGCAGGAGAGAAGAGGTGTAGTTTTGGCATAGCTTAGCAACAAATGCAAGGGCAAAAAGATATGACAAAGCTGGAACTTGGAACATGAGTAGGGAATGGCAGGAGACAGGGTTTCCTTGATTGGGTGAAAAATTTTAGGGGCCTCATATGTCATACTTACGAATTTTTATTTTAATCTCTCAAGATGTTTGTTTCTCTGTCTATACATTTTGTTACATGATAGTCTTTACAGTTGGAGAACATATCTCCTTGGATACCTGTGACAACTGCCCTGTTCAAAATAGCCTCTGGCCAGTGAATGGTGGTCAGAGACTTTCAAAGGGCAGTGGAACAGCTAATTTATGCTGAGATCTACCTAGAGTGCAAGGCATTGAGTGACAAGAACAGTTTTGTTCTCTGAACCCACTGCAACTTGAGCTCTACTCTCTCTTTGCCTTTGTCCTGTCTCTGAGCTCCCTCTTTTCTTCTCTAGCCTGGGTAGCAGTTTTTTCCTGTTTTTTCTTTTTACCTTCTGGGCTTCACTTTTTTGTACTCTCTGCCTTTCTCCTTCTCTCTCCATTTTCTTCCATCCTTCCTTTGGTGGAGCCAAAGTTGTAGCAGCTTTGCTTCAAGATGTTACATTCTTATACCATATCATTCATGGAAGAAAAACAAAGTTCCCTTTTCTAGAAGTCCCAGAAACCAAGACCAGGTATTTCACTGGATTGAATGATCATCCTAAACTGATTTATGAGGCCTGAGAAGACAGAGTTTGCTAATAGGCTTAAGCCATACTTGGTCTGAGAGATGGAGTTAATTCCACCCAATCTGAATGGCTGAGACTTGGGGAGAGGTGATCTCCCAAAGAATGAGGTGGTTACTTTTTGGCCAGAGGAGGGGGAAATGGATGTTGAGAAGGCAATCCACAAATGTTTACTATACTAGCATACAGGGTTGTTTTGAGGATCTAATACAATAAAGGATGAGAAACTGCTTTGTAATTTAGAAAGTATTGTACTAGCATTAATCTTATGAGGTTATTGAAAAATATTTCACAGTTTTAGAAATGTGCTGAGATTAAAAAGTTGCTTATTGATATAATTATTTTATTATCATACTTCTAGCTTTTCATAATAGAGAAATCTTGATTACCTTTGTTCTTCAATTTAAGATAACATTTATAGATTCTAGATCCCCAAAACAAACTGCAAAATAATTAAAATCTGCTTTATGTAAACAAGAAGTGCTATTTCTAGATACTTTTCAAAGTAGTTTATTAGGAAACTTTACCTTTCCCCTTTTTATAGTATTCTTTTTCATATATAAATGTTCCTCTTCATTATGCACATAACATTTGTGCATAATTTTAGCTGCTTGGAAAATGACTGGGATTTCATGCAGTGGTAAAAAGCATACTTTTCTACTTGATTTTTTTTAAAAAATTGGCACTGGGGATTGAACCCAGGGGCATTCTACCTCTGAGATATATCCCCAGCCCTTTTTAATCTTATTTTGAAACAGTTTCTTGCTAAGTTGCTGGGGGTCTTGCTAAGTTGTTGAGGCTGGCCTCAAACCTGCAATCCTCTTGTCTCAGTCTCCCAACTACTAGGATTACAGGCATGTACCACTACACCTGGCTTCTGCTTGTTTTGATTGCATTATATAAGATGATGAATGATTATAACATTCACTATCAGCTGCTAAAAATGAAATTTTGTACTTCTTTTAAAAGTGATCTAGTGTACAAAAGACATATTACACTTGATTTGAATAGTTGCTAATTATTAACTCAGAGATGATTGCCTCAACCACAACAGAACCAGTTCAAGTAGTTTATTGTGGAGACATGACAATTGCTGGGATGTGGTTTGTAGTGGGCACCAATTTTTTTTTTTTGTAGTTTCAAGGCTATAAACTTTTAACCCTTGTCATGATATTCTTTTGATTTTTTTAATCTTAATATGATTTAAAGTTGTTCACTTGAGATTGTCTAATGTCAGCATCTAGATGATACTGGTAAATAACAAGGAAGTGGGTTTGGATGTGGTTCCAATTATTCCGTTGCTCTTATTCTTCTGTTGTGGCTTACAGAAATATCTTTTGGAAGTTTTAATATCCTTCCTGTACTTAATTGTAACCAGGCTCCCATAATTACTATGACAATGAGTTTTTTTTAGCACCATAATTATTTTCACGTATTGAGTGTTTTGTCACTTTTGATGCCACAGTTCTTTCACCTCATTTTTGTATTAAATTAAATGTATATGAACCTATTAGGGTTGATAAAACTTTAACTTTTTTTCTTTCAACATATTTTTGTCAATAAACTTCTAAATCTCAAGTATAGTTTTCTACTTCATTTTTAGAATTCATCTTTCTGTGTCTTTAGATATACCTGTGTTTCTACTTCTATTTTTACTCTATATTTTTAAAAAGTAATTTTATTCAGGTATATATTACATATCATAATATGCACCCTATTTTAAGTGAAAATTTAATGCTTTTTTGGTCAATTTAGTGAATTATACATTATAAAGCAGGGTTTGAAGTGAAAACTCATGCATTCACCTCTCTTTTGGGGCTTAACTGTGAGACTGGAATGGACCAGTTTTGGGGGGGGAAATATAGGGCTAGGATGACTTAGAAGAATTCAGGGCCCATATGCCTTCTGTGGGACCTAGGAACTTTTGTGTTTGTGGGTTCTTTCCTCTATAAAAATATTAAAATTATACAGTATAACTTCATTGGTATAAAGATGACTATAATTCATTATTATGTTTATCATTATTACATTCATTTTTCTTCTGATTTTAAGAGAAATTAAAATGAAAACATTTTTATATATCCCTAACATATTGTGGGCATTGGGTATTGTGCTTGAAGAATTACATTGTAAATAGTCTACAAATTTGTCAAATATGTGAGGAGAGAAAATTGTGTATCCAAGAAAGAAGCAAGAGGCTGAAATCTGAGATTATGCCAAAACAGAGGGAAAAGATGGGAAAGTAAAAAGACACATAGTCTATGTGTCAGTCTAGGGAAACGGAGACAATGTAGTAGGAAAGGAGTAATGCCAGAAAATTCAAGAAATCAAAAACTAGATGAATGTATCACTATTAATCACTATGCGCAGGAAAGGAGGAAGGAGAGGAGAAAGGGGAGACGTGGGGAGGGAAACAGATCAAACAATGTTATGTGCATATATGAATGTATCACTATAAATCTCACTATCATGTACAATTACAATGCAGCCATAAACAATTTAAAAAAATCAGGAAACAGTGATTTTGTGTTTAAATATTCCTGTTTTTGAGAAGTCCATTGCATTCCCGTCTTAAAGGCCCTTGTCAGACTAAAAATGCTTAGTTATCTGTGGTCAATTTTTAATCCTAGTCCAAGTTTAGTTCTTTTTCTTTTTTTGGTACTGCACATTGAATCCAGGGGCATTCTATCTCTGAGCTACACCCCAACCCTATTTTAATTTTTGTTTGAAATTGGGTTTTGCTAGGCTACTGAGAGTATTGCTAGATTGCTGAGGCTGGTCTTGAACCTGTGATCCTCCTATTTCAGCCTCCTTAGTACTGGGATTACAGGTGTGGGCCACCACATCTGTCTACAAGTTTAATTCTTTAACTAGCATTTTCCCTAAGACTTTATACTGCTCCATTGATTTAAACTCAGGGGATACAAATGGATATTAACATTTATCTGCAGTTCCATATCAATTTTAATATTTTTCTACTTCTATGAAAAATGTCATTAGAATTTTAATAGGAATAGCATTGAATCTATAGATTATTATTTTAGCAATAATAATTCTTCCAATCCATGAACACAGGATATATTCTCATTTATTTGTGTCTTTTTCTATTTATTTCATCAGTGTTTTATAGTTTTCAGTGTATGGATCTTTCATCTTCTTGGTTAAATTTATTTCTAAGTATTTTATTTTTATGCTATTGTAAATGAGATGTTCTTGATTTCTTTTTTGATAATATACTGTTAGTATATGAAATGCTACTCATTTTAGTATGTTGATTTTGTAGCATGTAACTGTACTGAATTTATTAGTTCTCACAGTTTTTTTTTCTTGGTAGAATCTTTAGGGTTTTTTACACATAGGATCATGTTGTCTGCAGAAGAATACAATTTTACCTCTTTCTTTTCAGTTTGGATGCCTTTTATTTCTTTTTCTTGCTTAATTTCTCTGTCCAGGATTTCCAGTATTATATTGTACAAAAACATCCTTGTCTTGTTCCTGATCTTACAAGAAAAGCTTACAGCTTCTCACTGTTGAATATGATCTCAGCTGTATGTTTATGATATGTGGCCTTTATTGCATGGAAGTACATTCCTCCTCCTTCTCCTTCCCTCCTTACCCTCCTCCTCCTCCTTCTCCTTCCCTCCTTACCCTCCTCCTCCTCTTTCTTTTCTTGTGGTACTGGGAATTGAATCCAGGGGCATTCTACATCTGAGCTATACCCCTAGCCCTTTTATTTTTTGTTTTGAATCGGGGTTTTGCTAGGTTGCCGAGAGTCTTGATCCATTGCTGAGGCTGTCCTCGAGCCTGTGATCTTCCTATCTCAGCCTCCCAAGTACTGGGATTATAGGCATGCACCACCACACCTAGGTGAAGTACATTTCCTTTATACTTATTTTTTTGAGAGTTTTAATCGTGAAATGATGTTGAATTTTGTCAAATGCTTTTTATGCATCAATTGAGATGACATCAATTGAGAACAATCTTGAGCAAAAAGAACAAAGATGGAGATATCACACTTCCTGGTTTCAAAACATATTGGAAATTTATTGTAATCAAAACAGCATAGCACTGGCATAAAGAAAGACATGGAGATAGAAGGAACAACATAGAAAACACAGAAATAAATCCATATATTTGTAGCCAATTGATCTTCAACAAAGGTGCCAAAAAAAGCACAATGGAGAAAGGACAGTCTCTTCAGTAAATGGCTTTGGTAAAACTGGGTATTCACACACAGAAGAAAGAAATTGGACCCTTATCTGATAACACGTCCACATACCAACTCAAAATAGATTATAGACTTAAACATAAGACCTAAAAATACTAGAAGAAAATATTGGAAAAAATCTTGACACTTTTGTTGGTAATTAATTTTTTGAAATTACTCCCCTAAAACAGTCAATAAAAGCAAAAATAGACAAGTGGGACTATATCAAACTGAAAAGCACAGAAAAGGAAAAAAATATCAACAAAGCGACTAGATCACCTACAGAATGGGAGAAAATATTGACAAACTATACATCTGTTAAGGGGTTAGTGTCCAAAATATATATAGAACTCAATACAATAGCAAGAAAATAATACTATTAAGAATTGGGCAAAGGACCTAATAGGCACTTCTTGAAAAATGACTGTTAAATGGCCAACAGGTATATGAAAAATTGCTCAACATCATTAATCATCAGGAAATGCAAATCAAAACCACAATGAGACATCACCTCTCACCTGTTAAACTGGCTATTAAAAGAAGAAAACGGGCAAAACAAAACAAAATAAAAAGCAAAACAAGTTCTGGTAAGGGTATGGAGAAAAGAACCCTTGTACACTATAACTGGGAATGTATAGTAAAACTATTAGGGAAAACAATATAGAGGTTTCTCAAAAGAATTAAAAATAGAACTACTATATGGGAACTAGCAATCCTACTCCTGGATATACATCGAAAGGAAATGAAATTGGTATGTTTAAGAGATAGCTGCACTCCCATGTTCAAAAAAGCCCATATATGGAAACAACCTAAGTGTCCCTCGAAGTATGACTAGGTAAAAAAATGTGGCATATATACACCATAGAATGCCCTTCAGACTTAAAATGGAAGGGAATTCTGTCATTTGTGACAAGCCTTCAAATGGATATTATGATAAGTGGAATAGGAAGGTGCAAAAAGACCAACACTGCATGATCTCATTTATATATGGAATCTAAAAACTTTGAACTCATAGAAGTAGAATAGAATGATGGTTACCAGGGCCTAAGGATGGTGAGGATGGGAAGATGTTGGCTAAACCATACAACATTTCAATTAGATAGGAGGGATAAGTTCAAGAGACCTATTGTACAACATGGTGACAATAGTTAATATATTGTTTTCTTGAAAATCACTAAGAATAGATTTTAAGTGTTCCTACCTTAAAAATCATAACTATATGTTAATTAAGCTTGATTTAATCATTTCATAGTGTATACATGTGCCAAAAACACATTGCATACCATAAGTATATATAATTCTGTTTGCCAATAAAATAAAAATGGTTAATTTAAAACAAAATAAAATTAAAAACATTTGTAAGATAGTAAGATAAGTACTGTAATTAGGAAGGCAAAGACATACCAAAAAAAATAAGAAAGAAAAGAAAAATCTGATGACTTACAAAGAAAACTACAAAGAATTTTACATGATCTATTATTTTCTCTTTTTGTTTTATACTGTTGGATTAACTGCAAGTTGACTTCAATACAAAACATAGTTTTCTGTTTAAAGACGATTCAATGAAAGGCAAGTGTATTGGGAGGATGCTTTAGTTTTGTATAACTGAAATCATGAGTTGTATTCATTAGCATTGTATATTTTTATATGGCATGAACTACAATTGAGGGGCATCAAGGCTTTTAACTTGTAATAATTGATAATTACTAGAAGAAGAATATCCCAAAGGAAGAAAGAATGAAGCAGAAAGAAAATTTTTATGGTGATCTAATTTAATTTTCTTATTAGATAATTTAAAACAATTTTGTGCTTTTAGATGTTATGAGAAAATACAAGCCAATTAAGATCAAGATATGAAGAAATGGAAAGAGAAAGATCTATCAGTGTTGTCATGTTTTTCCTGAATTCAGTTTTTTGTCTTTGTAGATTTTTGTAGAATAATGACTCATTGACTATTCTTATAGCTTGGTTTAACAATACAATAATAATGATAATAATAATAATAACTATTATTATTCTGCTTTTTTTGTGGTACTAGGGGTTGAACCCAGGTGCATTCTACCTCTGATCTATACCCCCAGCCCTTTTTATTTTTTGTTTTGAATTAGGGTCTCGCTAGGTTGCTGAGGGTCTCGTTATGTTGCTGAGGCTGGCCTTGAACCTGTGATCCTCCTGTCTCAGCCTCCTAAGTACTAGGATTACAGGCATGCACCACCATGCTCAGCTTGATATTTTTATTAATCTTTTATTGGTGCACACATCACTGTTTCCCTCTCCACAACTGCCCCTTTCTCCCTTCCCTGTGCATGATAGTGAGATGTATAGTGTTATATTCATATATGCACATAGTGTTATTTGGTTTGGTTCCTTCCCCAAACCTCCCCTTTCCCTCCCCCAATTCCCTTCCACTACTCTACTGATCTCTTTCCTCATTTTTATAAGGTCCCTTTTATTTCCTATTTTCTCTCTAGCTTCTACATGTGAGAGAAAACATGGCTGCCCTTGATTTTCTGAGTCTGGCTGATGTCACTTAGCATAATATTCTCAAGTTCCATCCATTTCCCTGCAAGTGAAATAATTTTGTTCTTCTTTATGGCTAAGCAAAACTGCATTGTGTGTATGTACCACATTTTAGTTATCCATTTATCTGTTGATGGACACCAAGGTTGGTTCCATAACTTGGCTATTATGAATTACACTGCTATAAACATGGATATGCATGCATCACTATAGTATTCTGACTTTAATTCTTTTGTAAAGACACTGAGGAGTGGTACAGCTGGGTCGTATGGTGGTTCCATTCCTAGTCTATTTAGAACCTCCATACTCCATTATCTCCATAGTGATTTAATTAATTAATTAATTAATTAATTTTTTAAACATGCTTTTATCGGTGCATTGTAGTCTCACATCACAATGAATATCAATTTAATGTTAATATACATGCACACAGCTCTTAGTGTCCCCCTACCTCTCCCTACCCTGATATGGAGTACCAAGAATGTCGTTGGTATATTCTCATATGTACACATTGTTTATAATTCCATTGATTCACTTCTTTCTTGCCCTTCCCCTTCCCTTACTCCACTGAGGGTACTCCATTATTGTCTGCAGTCCCTTTTGTATCCCCACTACTCCCTAGGTTGCATATATCAATAAAAACATATGACCCTTCTCTTTTTGCGATTCGCAAATCTCACTTACCATAATGTTCTCCAGATCCTTCCATTTTCTTGTAAATGATGTTATTTGGTTCTTCTTTATCGCTGAATAGAATTTCATTGTGTGTATTTCCCATAATTTTGTAATCCACTCATCTGTTGATGGACACCTACATTGGTTTCATAATTTGGCCACTGTGAATTGTGCTGCTATGAACATGGGTATGCATATATTACTGTAGTTTTCTAGTTTCAATCCCTTTGGTATGATACCCAGTAGTGGTATAGACAGATCATATGGTGGATCCATTCCCAGCTTTCTGAGGAATCTCCACACTGATCTCCACAGTGGTTGAACTAGTTTGCAATCCCACCAATAGTGTAGAAGAGTCCCTATTTCCCCACATCCTCACCAACATTTGTTGTTGTTTGACTCTTAATGCTTACCATTCCAATTGGGGTCAGATGAAACCTTAGAGTAGTTTTGATTTGCATCTCCCTGATTGCTAATGATGTTGAACATTTTTTCATGTATCTATTGGCCATTTGTATCTCTTCTTTCATGAAGTGTCTATTCATTTCAGTTGCCCACTTCTTGAGCAAATTATTTGTTTTTTTAGTGTAAAGTCTTTTAAGTTCTTTGTATATCCTAGGTATTAGACCTCTGTCAGAGGGATAGCTTGCAAAGATCTTCTCCCATTCTGTAGGCTTTCTTTTTAGGTTCTTGATGGTTTCCTTTGATGAGCAGAAGCTTTGTAGTTTAATGCTATCCCATTTAATTCTTGTTTTAATTTCCTGTGCTTTGGAGGTCTTGTTGAGGAAGTTTCTACCTGTGCCTATATGTTGGAGTGTTCAACCTATGCTCTCCTCTAATAATTTCACAGTCTCTGGTCTAAATTCCAGGTCTTTGATCCATCTCGAGTTGATTCTTGTGCAGGGTGACAGGTAAGGATTTAGTTCCATTTTTCTACAGGTAGATAACCAGTTTTCCCAGCACCATTTGTTGAAAAGACTGTCCTTTCTCCAACGTATGTGTTTGGCACCTTTGTCGAAAATCAATTGGCTAAAAGTTTGTGGACTTCTTTCTGTATCTTCTATTCTGTTCCACTGGTCTCTGTGTCTGTTTTTGTGCCAATACCATGCTGATTTTATTACTATAGCTCTGTAGTATAATTTGAAGTCAGGGATTGTGATGCCTCCTGCATGGTTCTTTTTTTTTTTTTTGCGGTACCGGGGATTGAACGCAGGGGTGTTCTACATCCGCGCTACGCCCCCGGCCCTATTTTGAATACTTTATTTTGAAACCGGGTCTCATGAAGTTGCGGAGGGCCTCACTAAGGTCCTGCATGGTTCTTATTGCTGAGAATTACTTTGGCTATTCTGGGTCTTTTGTTTCTCCATATGAAATTAATGACTGATTTTTCTAGATCTGTGAAAAATTATGTTGGTATTTTGATAGGGATTGCATTGACTCTGTAGATCATTTTTGGCAGAATGGTCATTTTGATAATATTTATTCTTCCTATCCAAGAGCAAGGGGAGATCTCTCTGTCTTCTAAGATCTTCGATTTCTTTCTTCAGTGTTCTATAGTTTTCATTGCAGAGGTCTTTTACCTCTTTGGTTAAGTTTATTCCTAGGTATTTGATTGGTTTTGAAGTTATTGTGACTGGAGTTGTTTTCTGGATTTATTTCTCAGTGGATTCATGGTTGGCATATATGAAAGCTACTGATTTTTTTAGATTGATCTTGTATCCTGCTACTTTGCTGAATTTGTTAATCAGCTCTAGTAGATTTTTGGTTGAGTTCTTTGGGTCTTCTAGATATAGGATCATATCTCCTGCAAATAGAGATAATTATAATTCTTCTTTTCCTATTTGAATTCCTTTGATATCCTTCTCTTGTCTTATTGCTCTGGCAGGAGTTTTGAGAACTATATTGAAAAGGAATGGTGATAATGAGCATCCTTGTCTTGTTCCTGATTTTAAGGGGAATTCTGGCAATTTTCCTCTGTTCAATATGATGTTGGTTTTGGGTTTCTTATATATTGACTTAATGATGTTGAGGTATGTTCCTTCTATTCTGATTTTCTGTAGAGTTCTTAGCATGAATGGGTGTTGAATTTTGTCAAATGCTTTTTCCGCATCTATTGAAATGATCATGTGATTCTCGTTTTTGGTTCGATTTATGTGATGAATAACATGTATTGTTTTGCATATGTTGAACCAGCCTTGCTTTCCTGGGATGAAACCAACTTGGTCATGGTGTACGATTTTCTCAATATGGTTTTGAATGCGCACGGCTAGTATTTTATTTAGAATTTTTGCGTCTATATTCATTAATGATAACGGTCTGTAATTCTCTTTTCGTGAAGTGTCTTTATTTGGCTTTGGTATTAATGTGATGTTGGCCTCATAAAAGGAATTTGGAAGAATTCCATCTCTTTCAATATCATGGAATAGTTTGTGAAGTATTGGTTTTAGTTCTTCTGAAAAGGTTTTGTAAATTCGGCTGGAAAACCATCTGGACCTGGGCTTTTCTTTGATGGCATACTTTTTATTGCTGTTTCTATCTCTGTGCTTGCTATTGGTTGATTCAGATTTTCTATATCCTCTTGGTTCAACTTAGGTAGGTTGTATGTGTCTAGAAATCTTTCGATTTCTTCCATGTTTTCCATTTTATTGGAATTTAAGTTTTCAAAGTAGTTTCGTATGATCCTCTGGATTTCTTCACAACTGTGGTGATGTCCCCTTTTTCATTTCTGATTTTGGTAATTTGGGTTGATTCTCTCCTTCTTTTGGTTAGGTTAGCTAGTGGTTTGTCAATCTTGTTAATATTTTCAAAGAACCAGCTTCTTGTTTTGTTGATTCTTTGTATTTTTTTATTCTCTATTTCATTAATTTCTGCTCTGATTTTAGTTATCTCTTGCCTTCTACTGGCTTTGGGCTTATACTGTTCCTTTTATTCAAGATCCTTGAGGTGTGTCATTAGGTTGTTTATTTGGATGTTTTCTGTTTTTCTTATGTGGGCACTCAGTGCTATAAATTTTCCTCTTAACACTGCCATCAAAGTGTCCCATAGATTTTGGTATGTCATGTCTATTTTTGTTTAATTCCGGGATTTTTTTATTTCTCCCCTTATTTATTTTCTGATCCAGTCCTCATTCAGAATTGTATCATTCAGTCTCCATGTACTTATGTCATTACTTTTGGTCTGCCTGTTGTTAATTTCCAGTTTCATTCTGTTGTGATCTGAGAAGATGTTCTGAAGACTTTGTTTTTTGAATGTGGGTGCGCCCACATTTGGGGCTACATGTTTACTATCATTATATCTTCTTGTTGGATTGTTCCTATTATTAATAAGAAGTGTCCCCTTTTGTCTCTTCCGATGTGGTGTTTTAGCTTAAAGTCTTTTTTGTCAGATATAAGCGTTGCCACCCCTGCTTGTTTTTGATCTCCGTTTGCATGGTATATCTTTTTCCATCCTTTTACCTTTAATGTATGAGTATCTTTGAATAGAAGGTAAGTTTCTTGTAAGCAGCATATAGTTGGTTTATGCTTTTTAATCCACATTGCCAGTCTATGCCTTTTAATTGGGGATTTGAGCCCTGTGACATTCAATGTTATTACTGAGATATGATTATTGTCTCCTATCATTTTGAGTTCTATTTTCTGTTTGCTGTAATGACAAATCTCCTTGTTTAGTTGCCTACCTGGTAGAATTCACCTCTCCCATGGTTCTGAAAATTGCTTGTTTTTCCTTCGTTGTGATTTATTTCTTTTAGAATTTTCCCTAGTGTTGGCTTGGTCCTCATGAATTCTTAAGTGTTTGCTTATCATGGAACATGATTCTTTCTTTGGCCTCTATGTTAGTCATTTTAATTATTTCATGGTGTGGGGAGGTCCTTCTTTGGTCCTGTCTTAACGGTGTTCTCTATGTCTCCTGTATGTGAGTGTCCAAATCTTTTTCTATATTCGTAAATTCTCTGAAATTATTTCTTTGAAGAGGTTTCTTATATCCTTGTTCTGTGCTTCTAAACCTTCTTCAATGCCTTTTATCCTTAGATTAGGACGTCTTGTATTGTCTTGTATTGGATGGCCAGGGTGTGTTGTAATATCTTCTGTATATCATTGTGTTCTCAGTTTTGAATGAACTGTCTTCCAGGAGTGATACCCTATTTTCCATGTGGTCGAGCCTACTACAGTTGGTTTCTATTGCAGTCTTTAATTCGTTTATTGAGCCCTTCATTTTGTTCAGAGTCTCTTTCTGATTCTTTCTTAGAGCCTCAATTTCCTCTTTCATCTCCTGTATGCTTTCTTTGAGGCCTTACATCATTCTGAAGATCAAAATTCGAAATTCTTCGTCTTGCATTTCCTGCAGGTTAGTATCAGTAATCTCACTTGTTGATGCATTGTGTTTCTTGTTTCCTCACTGTTCCTCATTCTCGTATTTTTAGTGTTCTCAATTTTGTGTTTCTGTTGCATCCACATCATCTTCCTTTCTGTGTATAAGACCTCTTGATGGTCACTGTAGACCCAATTGGATCAGTACGCTGAAGGCTGTGTTTCCCTCCTGTCTGGTTGACCGGGGCGTGGTGTGTGTGTGTGTGTGTGTGTGTGTGTGTGTGTGTGTGTGTGACCCAGGCTCCAGAGCTCGCGTGGTGGCACGTGAGGTGGACTTCGAGGCACGGTTTTGGGTGCAGTCTCCAAGGCTGGGGTGTCAGTGCTGGAAGGTGCCTGGTCTCCGAGGCACAGATGCTGGGGGTCGCCCGGCCCCAAGGGATGTGCATGGTCTCCGGGTCTCTGGTGGCATCGCCGGTGGGTGCCCAGGCTCTGAGGCGTGCTGCGGAGGATTGCACGCGGGCCCCAGGTGGGAGCGCGGGCATGAATCTCGGGTGGCTGTGCTGGAGAGCACGTGGGGTCCAAGGGGTGGTGCAGAGGATTGCACAGCGGACCCCAGGGAGGAGGGCAGACTCCGGATCTCAGTTGGCTGTGCCAGAGGGTTCCCTGGCTCCGAGGCGTGGCGCAGAGGGTGGCGCATAGGACTGAGGGAGGCATGGGCTCCAGGTCTCAGGTGGCTGCGCTGGAGGGTGCACGGGCTCCGATGGGCAGCACAGAGAGTCTCACAGGTCTTGGGTGGCCGTGCCAGCGGGTGCCCAGACTTCGAGGTGTGGGGTAGAGGCTCGCGCATGGGCCCAAGAGAGGTGCAGGCTCTGGGTCTCGGGTGGAGGCGCCAGAGGGTGCGCGGGGTCCCAGGCGTGGTGCGGAGGGTCGTGCAGGTCTCAAGTGATGGTGCCAGAGGGCGTGGGGTTCCGAGGCGTGGGTGTTTGGGATCGCCGTGGGCTTGTAGCGCGGTGAGGGGGAGGTGTGTGGCTCTGGAAGGAGCCTATGCTAGGGCAGTCTTTGAAGGATATTCACGATCTGCTGTTGGGATGGTCCCACCACTCACAGAATTTTGCTCCGGTTCCTCGCCCCGATTTGCTGGTGTGGGGGGGCTATTAGCCCCGGCTGTGGGTTCCAGGGGAAGATGGTTCCTTTCTGATCCTGCTGACACAGGATTGAAGTTTTCTGTGGGATTCTGTAGCTGGTAGACTCTGTGTCTGTGTAGTCATACTCAGGTTACTGGATATTGGGTTTTGGTTATTCTATGGATGTGCGATGTTCAATTCTGAGCCCCCAAGGCGATTTTGAGACAGGCTCGTTTAAGGGCCCCTGTTCCATCGCCATCTTGGATCTCTCTCCAATTATTAATTTAAAATCCCACCAACAATGTATAAGGGCTCCTTTTCCACACATCCTCGCTAGCATTTATTATTGTTTGTGTTCTTGATGGTTGACATTCTAACTAGAGTGAGATGGAATCTCAGCATAGCTTTTATTTACATTTCCCTGATTGCTAAGGATGTTGAACATTTTTCATATATTTGTTGGCTATTTGTATTTCTTCTTTTGAGAAGTGTCTGTCCAGTTATTGATTGGGTTATTTATTTATTTTTGTTCTGTACAAATGACGGCACATATCAATTCTGATTCAAGATTTACATCAATGATTGAGATACTCATTTTTAATTTTAGCATTTTTATATTTGAAATGGATTTTCATTGGAGCAGGGGCTAAAAGTCATTGAGAGACGATTGGTGGAAATTTTAGGGTAGCTCTCAAATCTGTATATTTACCTCCTGAAGTTCCAGGAACACTGAGTCTTCTTGGTGGTTTCAGTTCAATCAATTCTTCCTGAAACAGATCCACACTGATAGGATAGATGATAATTCATATGCATTCTGAGGTTTTTTTTAAAGGAAACTGAAGAAACTTAAAGTGTAATTTGGAATCACGTAAATTATTGCATGTTTTCTGAAATGATGACTTCCTTTCCACCAAATAGGTCTGTAATTCTTTCATATCTCTGATTCTATTGAACTCAAGCCAGACCACGATAGTAAAATGAGTACATTCTCCTTTTGCCTTCTGCTCAATCTATAAGCTAATTCTGAAATTTGCACTTCATTGGGTAAAGGCATCTTTTTAAAATACTATATTGACCATAATTTCTGGTTCAATATATTCATATATGTTATTTCAAGTTTAATGTATCCACTGGTGGGAAACCAAGTGTATCTGTTAATATTTTAACAAAGAAGCCCTTGACTTTAGAATGCAGCCCACGGATCTCTTTATTTCTCTGACATTAGCACCTAATAGACAATTAAGTTTGTTCTGATATACATTCTGCTTCAGCATCTTCTAAATATCTCCAAACCTTTGTAGTTGTGACAGCATGAAAAAAAATACACTTCAGTCACTTCATCACATCATTTAATGAAACTAACTCAGAACATAGTTCAGAACAATATTCAGAGGATGTTTTCAGTAAATGGAAGCTGTTCTTAATAAGCTTTCTTTTTGTATGTAGTCATATTTGGTAATGATAACTTTTTTGGTGTTGAAACTGAATTTAACATTTTTTTATGGCAGCTTGTTAGGATTACTTGTTGCTACCATGGCTAACTGGGTGTCGACCATTTTTGTTCTTGTTATTGTTAAAAGTTTCAAGTTCAATGTGTCTTGACATTTAGAAGGACTGAATTTGGTCTCTGGAATGAACTTCGATCCTTTTCAATACCAGTGCTCAAATTTTGTTGCACTTTGAAATCACCTAGGAAACGTTCAAAGTAACTGCTGTCTATTTCCCGCCTCCAGAGGTTCTAATTTAATTGGTAAAGGGCATGGCCTGGGCATTGAGGTTTTTAGACACGTCCAGATGATTGTGATGTGCAGCAATGTTTGAGAGTTGCTGTTTCATTCAATGATTCACAAACGTATGATATATGAAAGTCACCAAGGAATTTTTAAACAACATATTGCTAGGATTACCAGTCAGTCAGTCAGATCCACTGGGTCTGGGGCAGGATTCAGGAATCTGCATTTTGAAGCATATTCCAGGTGACTCTGATATAGTAGACCTTTAGGTCACAGTTCAAAATAGTCTTATAGTAATCCTGCCAGGTGAGTCTCTTCCACATAGTGGAAATTCTTGGACAGTTTCACTAGTATTATCTTGATACTCTTAATATTAAATGGCATTGAAGTTCTACCATATAGGATTACCATATAATCCAGACTGAAGTCAAACTTGTAGCGACTTTCTTGACTGGCCTGCAGGTTTTGTCATGGACATTATTGTGCTTCATGTCTTTGCTCTACAAGGTACTATGGGACCTTTTGTTGGACAGAAAGATAAAAGAACAGAAGAATGGCTTAAAATCAGGTGTGGTGGCACACATTTGTATTCCTAGTACTTGAGAGGCTGAGACAGGAGGATTGCAGGTTCGAGGTCAGCAGTGTCCCGTAACTCAGCAAGACCCTGTTTCAAAATAAAAAATAAAATAGGGCTGGGGGTTTAAGTTCAGAGATAGAACACCCCTGGTTCAATCTCCAGTAACCCCCCCCCCACACACACACATAGAGAATGATTTAGAAAGAACTACTTTATGATTACATGATATATTGAACACAACTTTAGACGTCCAGGTTATGGACCAATTAGAAATTGGTAGGTTAGTGTTCATTGTGACTTGTAGTCTTCTCATACTGAAGCCTTGGCTTGAAGGGAAACAGCTGCAGAAAGAAGACATTCCTGGGGCTTTAGATATGAACCCCACATCAGAATATATTACTCAGTGTGACTAGAATTCACATATTGATCTTAATTTTACTCACTCCTGTATTATCAACCATGGCATTTTAAAAATGAAAAATTTGAAAAGCTAGCTGAGTTGTTAATTAGAAATATATTCATTGCAAAATGATTGGATTTATAAGTATGCTATGGTGAAGGGTGTTTGTTAATTTAAGTGAAAACCATGTTTTATTATTGTATGTGACAATATCAATTGTGTGAATTATTAAAATATAAGGATATATAGAAAACAGAGGCAAATATCTTCTCTTTCAGTGTTTCTTCACAATGACTGTAATAGGGTGAAGCACTAGACTTTCCCACATTTTTGACAAAGAAATACATGTTAGGAAAAACATGCCAAGGCTATGCAAATGTACAATTTAGTAAGTAAAAGTTTTTCACAATTCCACTTCTTAATGATAACTACTACCATTAGAAGTTTGGTGAACACTTTAGAAAAATGCATATTAAAAGAATCACTGTTGTTGAATCTCTCTTGAATTCCGTCCAGGGACACATATAATCATTTTCTCTTGGTCGTGTAATCAGTCATAATGTTATGGCTGTGGATGAAAACTGAACTTTAGAATTCAGTTAAGTTATAATGTAAACATTCCCTGTATGAGAATTTTAAAAAGCAATTGGCTGTCTGTCTAGGTGCATAGATAAATTTTGCATTGTCTGATTGATGCTTGCACAGCTTCCCTCCCCATACTCCCATGATCTCCTCTACCACATGCTTACTTGCTGCAGCCATTTCTTTTTTGGAGGTTCCATGGTGCAGGTGCTGCTGATAGGGCAACTTCCCACAATGAACTTTCCTGTTTGGAGCAGATACTTCCAGGCTTCATCACAGGCTTCTCCACGCTCCAAAATTCACTAACTGAAATACCCTATCTGGTGATAATGTGACTGACATGCTATTAATAAATAAGTAGTTTGAATAATTTCTTAAGGAAAATAAAGTACTCCCCTAAATTATCAACAACTCCTCTTATCTGTTAAGCTAAGAGTTTGTATTGGTCTTGTCAGAATTCATATATCTAAATAAACAATAGTGCATGGGGGATTTAAATGTAAATTAACTTAACAAAAGTTATAACAAAATAAAAGATATGTTATTGCTAATGTAATTTTTTATGTGAAAATTCTGAATTACTTATAGAAGAGATCAAGGTAACAGTCCATTCTCTTTCAGAAGATGTAAATGTGTTTCACCTGTGTAATCACTGGATGGCACTGTGTGCTCATGGACTGCATGAGAAATGTGATCTCTTTGGTAGTTAAAATATTATGCTCCTGTATTTCTGGAGAAGGCTTTTTATAATCATTTTTAATGTTTGTAATTGTACTTGCTACCTGTTGCTAAGTACATATTAAAATTGATACTGTATTTTTAATAGGGGAATATTTTAGTCTGAATGCAATTTTTTTCTCCCTGTAAGGCACCCCCCCCGTGTAATTAATTTCAGATTTATTATTGAATTAACTTCTTTCCATCTGGTAACCTTCCTATAGAGGCCTCTAAGTTAGTAGTGGTTAGCAGTCTGGACTATGGAGCCAAGCTACCTAGACTTAAGTTCTTGATAATCTACTAAGTAGCTGTGGTCCTAAGTTAAGTCATGAAATGGCTCCATACTTCAGTTTCCTCATTCCTCAAATGAGAATAATAGTAGTATTTGCCTCGTACTATTGATGAAGATTAATGAGTAAAGAAGGTGTTTATGGCAGTACCCATTACATATTAGTGAATATAGTTAAAATTCTTTTGTTCTTTTAGTTTTGTTTTTGTTTTTGGTTCTATCAACAAACTCCTCTTGACTTTAGCTGGATCATTTCCTGGGCTTTCCCATGTACCTCCAAGTATATCCTATACACATAGAAGAATGTTGAAAATCAGAGGCATTTTTTTTCAAGATGATTAATAACAACAGTCTTTGGATTATACCCCTGCCCCAAATTTATGTTAATAACAATGTAAAAGGACATAGGACTTTTTCTCATGTTAACCTCAAAATTTATGTTCTTTTCTTTATTCCCTTATTTCTCTTACCACACCTTTTTTATTCCCTCTGTCCTGTCCTCCCCCTCCTTCATCTGCTCCCTCCTTCTATCCCTCCTTCCCTTCTTTCTTTCCTTTTTCTTTATTTCTTCCAATCTTTGTTTTCTTGCCACAGCAAATTGGTCTTATAATTTTTGGGCTAGGGTAGAACTCCAAGCACTTGTTATTTCTGGGCATCTTGATAAAAAGATTATTCACCATGCTAAAGAAGCCCTGAGACTGGAAACATGTTTGGTGGAAGTTAGAGGAGGGAAGATAGATTTCAAAAAGGAGTGCATTGGGATAAAGACTCCTGACATGTGCCCATATTACTGGTTCTCTAAGGTAGAAGTAATTCCTGCTAGAACAATGTCCAGAAATACAAAATCCATTGATCAGAACTGTTTTAGGAACTCCTATTGGTCTTTGTTCTTTTCTACATTTTGTTCTCTGTATTTGTTCTTGGGACCTTGGAAGTGGTTTTTAGAAAAATGTTTTTCTTATAGTGGGTAGGACTCTGATGTTCATGCCCCAGGGGAAGAGAATGATAAATGAAAGTGTTATTGTTTTTGGAAACACAGACCTATGTATTAGGGTAGGAGAAGCAGCAGTCATCTGTATGAGAATCTACTTGATGTAACATGAAAGGGAATTTTCCTGACCACTGTCATATCTGGTTTCATGCTCGGACATTCTTGTTGATAGAGTCATTCAGTCAGAGGTTTCTTTGGTGAAGGAATTTTTTTTGTGTTCAGGTTTTCAAGGTTTCCATCAAATACCATATAAGGTTTTTAGACAAACCAAAAGCCTTTGTAATTTTGAGAAGCAATGATGACTTGTCCCTCTAGAAATAAAAACTCCCAGTTTTCATATTTTATGAGTATATAATTAAATAATATACTTATCTTTAAAAAATCTGTTTTTTTTGCTGACTTCTCACTTTATGACTTGAAATCTATATTATGGTGCTATTTTGTGCTTAAATAACACAATGGCTTGAAAGAGAAAAAAAGGAACCTAAAGATGGCATTCCACTTTACCCAACAGTGTTGAATTTCATCCTGTCTTTCTTTGCTTTTAATTTTCAAGCAAGCACAGTGACTTGTTTTTTTCCTATATTATCATCTAAGAGATTGCTTCAGGTAGAATACAACTGTAAACCAGGAGTTGCAAAATCAAATGCTTAGATATACAAGGTAGTTAATTAAAATGAACTGAGATGATAAACATTAGGGAATAGGATGGATATAGACCTATCCATTTTATGTAGTGTGGATATATCATATCCTATCTGAGGGAACAGTCTCTACTTATTCCAGCCACTTGCCACCACATGAGATTGTGATCCCAGTGTAGTGATGCGCTGGTAAATGTTTAATGACTGGTTACACACACACGCACACATGCACACACACACACACACACATACACACACACAAACGCTGCCATGTGTAGGATTTTTCAGTTTTCACAGTGTAAATACTTTCATATAGGTAATTTTAAGCTTCTACTATGATTGACAAAGAACATGTTTGGAAGGGATATTATTAATTGGCTCTTGTGTGCAAGTATGATCCACCTCCAGCACATCTGTAGCCCAGCATAGCCAGGTGTGCAAATTTAGAAGAAAGAAAGCTGACTTCTTATATAAAATTCCTTAATTTCTGAAATACTGTGTAGGGTAAAAAATTAGTGAGTCAAATCATGTATGTAAGCTGCCAATTTGCAATCTCTAGGGTTAAACTGATAATATTTGTCTTAGAAATCAGTTTTGCTATTTTATAGTCAAACTACAGAAGTATTTAATCAATGATTTCCACTAGTATTTTTCTGAATTAATAGTGTTTTAATGAGTGTTTAGTATTTGGAAGAGATAACATTTGGCAGTTCAGAAATTATTTTTTGATTAATAAAAATATATTTGGAATTGCTGAAGCTGATTAACTCATCTGGTTTACCATCTATGGGAGTCATTTTCCTTAGATGGATTGTTTGTATCGGTGAAAGACAGAAAACACTAACCTAATTTACTAAGATTACTGAATTGTTGTATAGTAAAACCCTAAATAAACTGTTTTGTCTGTATTCCTTTGGGTAGTATATTGTTAAATGACAAATTCTCATTAGTCTTAGATTTGAGTTTCCTTCCTTCCTTCCTTCCTTCCTTCCTTCCTTCCTTCCTTCCTTTTGTGGTACTAGGGATTGAACCTAGGGGCATTCTACCTCCAAGCTATACCTCTAGAACTTTTTATTTTTGATTTGAAATAGAGTCTTGCTAGGTTGCTGAGAGTTTCACCAAGTTGTTGAGGCTGATCTCGAACCTGAGATCCTCCTGTCTCACCCTGCCAAGTACTGGGATTACAGGTGTGCAGCACCACACCAACTCTTTTTCATTTTCTTTCTGCTTGAGGCAGGGTCTCACTGAGTTGCTCAGGCTGACTTCGTCAAACTCACAATCCTCCTTCCTCAACATCCAGAGTAGCTGGGATTACAGACATGTACCACCATGCCCAGTACTTTTGAGTATTTTCATAGCACTTTTTACAATGTTATTCTGAAGTCATACAAACAAGGCTGATATCAGTGGTATATTTGAATTTAACTCAAGGTACAAGAGTTTGTTATCCATGGGAATGTAGTAGATGAACCAAGTTGAGAGTGGTTCTGTGTCTCCTGACTCAGGGTCCACATTTCTTTCCACCAAACTACTGAGGATGTCAAAAAGATTCAGACTCTGTCCTTTCTCAAACCATCTAGCCTTCCAATTGTGGTTAAAGAATAACTGGAGGATATGGCTAAGAGAATGATCATTGTCTGAAGAATATAAGAATTGACACAACAAAGCAGAGTGGCTCCTTAAGGGTTTTATCATATTACAGTCTTCTAGCACATAAAAACATATTTGTGGATAGGGTAGAATGCAGAGCCTATGCAAATGTGCTGAATTAGGGACATATGAGAATATGGATATATGATATAGTATATCATCAAAGGTTGGTTATGTTGGTGTACCTTTGAGGTCCCTTAGAGGTGATGTTGCAAAGTCCAAACATGTCTGTAGTTGCAGCTTAGATCTTAAAAGCCATGCAGCTTGTGTCATGTGGTCTGTTGTTGATGAGTTCTGACTGCGATGCAAGTTAGTGATTTCTGCAATCAGTTTCCTTGGTTTTATTCTCTGGTGAGATGTATTAGTAAGAACATAAGAGAGATTGGCCAGGTGTTTGTATCCTCATTGTTCCTGTTCCTGTGAAGTGTCTCTCTAATTTGTAAAGGTGACCATAAAATGGCAATTACATTTGCCAAAAGCATTTTGTGTGAGTTGGAGGGGGGCAGGTAGAGAGGTTTGAAGATAATGTACTTGACATGCAAACTCAACTTTAGGATACATCCCCTAGGTCTACTTCAAATCAGATTGCTGCCTCTAAACTTCTCAAGTCACTGGATTTTAGAGTGCTTTGTGTGTGTCCTCTTACTAGACTATGTCCCATGAGGGTAGAGAATCCATCTTTTTTCCCCCCACTGTTGCCCAGCACCTAGCACAGTGCCAGAATAAAGTTGTCATTCAATAAATATTTCCCGATTGTAAATAAATAAAATGTAAATGCAAGATTTTTAAAATGTTCAAGTAAAACCAAATTAGTATAGAAGAATTGTACTATAGTTCCTACTTATTAACATAGCAATCCCTGGCATTATGTACCTACATTCCTTGCATGAATATTTGCTTGAAGTATAATGACATAACACATATTTTACCTGCTGAATCATTTGGTCACTGACATTATGATTTCTTGTCCTAATCCACACCTGGCTTTGTACCTTTCTCCAAAACTCCTGTGAGGTCACTGTAAGGAGTCACTACTAAAGAACTTAATTATATTCTGTATTCTGGTGCATCTCCTCTATTGTTCTGGGAGCCGTTTCTCAGAAGCTTGGGAGAGCAGAGTAGTGCAACACGGCCAGACAAGGATTGTGCCAACTGTGAGGTGGATCATAAAAACTGTCTTCAGATATGCCTTTACAAGCTTGGATTTTAGCTAATCAGAATGATCAGATATAGGCAGAATGTATAAGTTTATTTTGTCTCATGCTGGGGCTTGATTTAAAATCTGTTGTTACATGCAGGTTTTTTATTTTATATATATATATATATATATATATATATATATATTTCTGTTACTTAATAGTTCTAAGAAAATCCTGGATTACAAAATCTTTCTTCCATGAACTTGGGAACATGCCTGAAATTCCATTAAGAGAGGTGATTCCTTTAGCTAGGGAATTCCTTTAGTAGGGAAGGCTTTTGGATCTCTAAAGGGTAATATTAGGAATAACCTTTACTTGACATCATTTTTGGTGATTTGGCTCTGCATTCCAGCTATTGTTCTGTCTCCTTCCTCCTGTCAATGCCAACCTTTGTATTTGTATTTGTATTTGTATTTGAGGTTTGTATTTGTTATCTGTATTTGAGGTTTCTACTTCTTTCCTACTAATTCTTTATTTGTGTGTGTGTGTGTGTGTGTGTGTGTGTGTGTGTGTGT
>PVJS01008869.1:0-51951 GCA_004027185.1 Glis glis | reverse complement strand
GGTTATTCTCACTTGCTCATTATAATGTCCATTTGCAGGCCCAATTCTTGGTCTCCTTCAGTGATTGGGACCCTTGCCTGGTGCCTCTCACTATCTGTGCAGGTGACCAGTGCCGCTATTGCCCCTCTCACTGCAAGCATGGGTCTCCGTGGTCTCCACTTGGGCTGTCCCTATGTCTGTCTTTGTCTACACCTATGGCAGGCGTCACCAGCAGGGGGCCCCAGGCTTGTGTATCTCTTTGCCTACAGAAGCAGCGGGTGTCGCTTTGCCCTGATTCTGTGCAAACACGGATCTCCATGTTTTCCACAGAGAGGGCTGGTTTGGTCTAATTTTCCCCAGGTACCACAGCTATATGTCCTGTGGCGATCCCTGGGGGCTCTACAAAGGCACTGTGACCCGCAGACTGCAAGTCTGTCCCACCCAAATGTTGCCAGGGACTGTCTGCTTATCCACAAGTCTACCGAGTCCCACAGCAGACCCCACTCTCACCTTCACTGGGGCAATCTGCACCGTCTCAGACCCCGCAAGTCCCTGTGTCTGCGCTGGGTGGTCTCCCCCTGGGGCGGCTCGTTGACTTATGGTCTCTTGAGCGCTGCTCTTAATCTCTGGGGGGGGGCTCAGTTGCTGCTGCAGGCTCTGGTCAGGCCTCTGGGCCGTAGGGACTCTGCAGAGGGTGAATCGAACTGCTGCTTGCTTTTGTCGTTGATGCTCTGCAGTGCTGGTTCTAGAAGAGCTCCCTGGCTTCTTTGTTGGTGGCCTGCAGAAGCCGCAATGCTGGTAGCTGCTGGTGTGGTCTGACCAAGATGGCGCCGCTGACACTGCTGTCGATGCAGCAGTTTGGGTCTGTGTCACATGTGGACTGAGTCGCTGCTCGCCTTCACTGCTGCTATTCTGCAGCTGCAGGGTTCACAGCAGGTCACTGGTGTCTCCGTTGGTCTTGTGTAGAAGCCACAATGCTGGTAGCCGCCGGTAAATCCTGCTAAGATGGCGCCTCTGCAGCTGGTGTCGTCGCCGCCGTTTGGTCTTTTGAGTGTGGAGGAGCCGCTGCTTGCTTTCGTCTCTGCTGATCTGCAGTTGAACTCACAACAGGTCTCTGGCTTCTCTGACGGCGGCGTGTGGAAGCCGCAATGCCGGTAGCGGCTGGCGTGGTCCGGCCAAGATGGTGCCGCCGCCATCCCTTTGTTAAGGCGCTTGGAGCTTTTTACTTTCCTCTGTTTTGTCTTCTGGCTTTGATTCTGTCGCGCTTCAGACTTTTCGTTGTTTACTTCAAGTTTTTGTTGCTTTTCTTCTCCTGTGGAGAAGTTGCTTTCACGGCGATTGAGATCCAAGTCTCAGAGAGATCGTAGCGTGGTATCTTCCTTGGTCGCCATCTTGGATCTGCTTTGTATCTTCAAGCTACACCCCCAGCCATTTTTAAACTGAGTCTCTTTGAATTGCTGAGGTCTTGCTAAATTGCCAAGGTAGGCCCTGAGCCTGCAGTCATCCTGTATCAGCCTCCCAAGTACTGGGATCACTGGTGTGCACCACCATGCTTGGCTTCCGTATAGTTTTAAAAAACATCTCCCATCATGATGCTAAAACAACATCAAAGCTTGTCTTCCTTGTTCTACTAGTCTTCCACCAATTTGTTGTCTCTAGAACAGTCACAGTGATTTTTCTGGAGTACATCGGATTAAGGCAGCTTTCAATTCTTTCCATGGCAGCCTGTGTATGGCAATAGGACGATAACAGTTGTTGACAGAATAGGTTGTTGAGAGCATCCTATGAATTAATTAAGCAAAATTCCTAACATAGTGGCAGTGTGCAGAATATGATCAATAATAGTGGTTGAGCTGCTGCTAGTGATTACAATATGTCTATATTTCTATCTCTTGATACTTTTTAGTAACAGAAAGACAGGATCCCAGTCTTTTGTGTATCTTCTGCATCCATAATGGTGCTGCCATAGAAATTAGCACTCAAGAAGTGTTTGAATGAAAAATGGGTAACAAGAACAATAGATATTTGTATAAGACCTTCTTGTTTGCAAAGTGTTCTTTATTCTTATTTCCTCTATGGTACATGCAACAATTAGACTAAGACTAAAGTGCTTACCCTTCTTCCACATACAATCTCAGTGATTGCATCAATGAAATAAATTCACATTAATTTTGTTTGTGTGTGTGTGTGTGTGTGTGTGTGTGTGTGTGTGTTTGATGCTGGGCATTGATCCCAGGGCTATTCTTCCTCCAAGCTACACCCTCAGCCATTTTTTTATTTTTTTTTTTTGAAACAAGGTCTCCCTAGGTTGTCAAGAGTCTTGCTAAGTTGCTGAGACTTATCTGGAACTGTGATCTTCTTGTCTCAGCCTCCCAAGTACTGGGATTACAGACATGTGCCATCATCTCTGCCTCTGATGAAACTTAACCAGGACTCTGTGTGCATTCTGAGAAAAGTAGCCAGAATAAATCATAGCTTTTTAATTTGTACCTCATAAGACATAATAGTGAATTACATATGAGCAAAACTGCACTTTCTTTAAAAATATACAGAAGCAGTCTATATCTAAAACATAACAAGCTATTTGCATACTTTTTCGTAGGTTATTTTAAACATAAGCTGAACATAGTTTAAATGAGCCTGTTTCTATGTTCAATGACAAATGTGAGCTTTCTATACTCCCTGAACAAATTGTTTTCTATTCCTCATGGTTGCATTCCAATTTACACTTGCAGATCTCTTCACTTAACTATATTCTGTGGACATCTCCCTATTGTGACTGTCCCAGCTTTCCAGAAATTGGAACATCAAGTCTTTCCTTTGAAGTCAGCCGCGGTGTCACAGTCTTCTTTCCCATTAATTAACTGTGTGCTCAGTTGATCTCAATGTGCTCTCTCCTGCCAGCTCTGCAAGGCCTTGCCCTCTGCTGCTGGTTCTGCAAAGAGCCAGAGTCCATATAAAATTAAAAATCAAACTCAAGGAGATTTGAACTTTGCCTGATTATTTTCTTACCTGGAAAAGAAGCTGGCCACACAGGCTGCAGTATGTTCAATAAGGGATGGTGGAAAGGGTATGGGCTGTGAAGCTGCCAGATGTGTTTTTGAATCGTGGTCATCTCCTAGCTCTCGTGGTGGGGAAGTCTCATGACCTTGAAAATCATCAGGGTCCTTTTCTGGAAAAGGGCATACTGCCCGTCCCACAGAATTATATTCAGAATTTACTGAGTAAATGAGATTGACAGTGTGAAACATAACTCCTGGCATATGATACATATTCATCGAGTGAGTTTCTTTATTTCTCTTTTATAATATCTTGAGTAAATTTTCCTTCTTCTTACCCTCCCATTTGTAGCTTTTATTTTTTTAATTTTTAAAAATTTTTTTTTCGGTACCAGGGATTGAATGCAGGGGCATTCTACCTCTGCGCTACACCCCCGGCCCTATTTTTTATACTTTATTTTGAAACCGGGTCTCACGAAGTTGCGGAGGGCCTCACTAGGTAGAGAGAGAGAGAGAGAGAGAGAGAGAGAGAGCTGAGGCTGGCCACGAACCCGGATCCTCTGGTCTCCACCTCCCAAAGTACTGGGATTACAAGCGTGCGCCACCACGCCCGGCACTTTTATTTTTTTTAAATTAATGGTACATTGTAATTCTACATAATAAGGAAGTTCAGAGTGATAGAAACATACATGCGCACAGCACCTGGTACGCTTCCCTCCAGACCCTACCTTGCTCCCTCCCGTTCCCCATACATTATATTGAAATTGGTGTTGATTACTTTATATACAAGCATTATTTGAACTGTTTCCTTCAATAAGTCTTCCCCTTTTACCTTCCCACCTCCATCCCCAAATCCCCCTCCACTATTCTATTTGTATCTCCCCTCATTAATCTGAACTCCCTTTTGTTTCCCAATTTCTCACTAGCTTCCAAATCTGAGTGAAAACATATGGCCCTTCACTTTCTGAGACTGGCTGATCTCCCTTAGCATAATATTCTCTAGTTCCATCCATTTTCCTGAAAATGACATAATTTTATTTTTCTTCATGGCTGAGTAAAATTCCACTGTGTGAATAAACCATAGTTTTGTAATCCATTCATTTGTTGATGGACACCTAAGCTAGTTCCATAGTTTGGTTATTGTGAATTATGCTGCTATAAACATGGATACATATGTATCACTATAATATTCTGACCTTGGACACTTAAGGTAGTTCCATAGTTTGGCTATTGTGAATTATGCTGCTATAAACATGGATATATATGTATCACTATAATATTCTGACTTCAATTCCTTTGAAAAGATCCCCAAGAGTGTTATAGTTGGGTTATGGTGGTCTTTGAGGAACCTCCATACTGATCTCCAGAGTGGCTGTACTACTTTGTAATCCCACCAGCAGTGTATAAGGATCCATACTTTCCCACATCCTCCCCAGCACTTATTGTTGCTTGTATTCTTGATGATAGTCATTCTAACTGGAGTTAGATGGAATCACAGTGTAGTTTTGATTTGCATCTCCTTGATTGCTAATGATGTTGAATTTTTTTGTATATTTATTGGCTATTTGTATTTCTTTGAGAAGTGTCTGCTCAATTCAATTACCCATTTTGTATTGGACTTTTTTTCTAGTGTTAAGTTTTTTAAGTTCTTTCTATATTCTAGATATTAGTCCTCTATCAGAGGAGTAGCTGACAAAGATTGTCTCCCATTCTGTAGGCCCTCTCTTTAGACTCTTGATGGTTTTCTTTGCTGAATGAAGTTTTAATTTAATGCCATCTCATTTATTGATTTTTTTTTATTTCCTGAGCTTTGGGGATCTTAATGAGGAAGTCTCTACCAGTGATTATATGTTGGAGAGTTGGTTCTATGTCCTGTTTTAATAATTGCAAAGTCTCTGGTCTAATTTCGAGATCTTTTATCCGTCTTGGGTTGACTTATGCCGGGTGAGAGTTGGGGTTGAATTACATTCTTCTACATATGGATAATCATTTGTGGCCTTTAAATTGCAATAGATTTTTCTGAACTATGAAATTAATAGACAGTATCTACTTAGTGTAGGTGGCCACTTATTTTTCTATCACAAGTCTGAAGTTTTTAAAGTCTTCATTCCTTTCAGATTTCTCTAACTATGCCCTAGGGATTGTGTCAGGCACAGGAGATTCAACTAAAAGAAAAAGAACCTTTCCTTAAGTGACTTAAATCTTTCTATTTTAAACAGATAACTAAATCATATTTGACTATATAAACTGAGGAGAAAGTGATTTGAAAACCTAACCCTCATGTTTGAGATAATGAACATTTATTATGTGTATTACTGAATGAACTGATGTTTAAATGAAAATGATAAAAGTTTTTCCTCTCTTACTCTACTTTGCCTCCATTGGTGCCCTTCCTTCTTCTCTTTAAATAACTTCTGTTTTAAGGTTAAAAAAATATAATAGACCAGGTGTGATGGTACACAACTATAATCCCAGTACTTGGGAGGCTGACACAGAAAATCACAGGTTCGAGGCCAGCTTCAGCAACTTATCAAGGCTCTCAGTAATATAATAAAACCCTGTTTCAAAATAAGAAATAAATAGGACTGGGGGTGTAGCTCAGAGATAGAAGGCCCCTGGCTTCAATCCCCCATAAAACACACACACACACACACACACACACACACACACACACAGAGAGAGAGAAAGAATAATGGATGATTAACATTTTCCAGAAAAAGATTAGGTTGATTTTGTTTAAAACAAGGTATTAGGATTGACATCTAAATACCTGTTATTTTATATTTTTGTAATTTCATTCACAGAAGCTAAATATTTTTCCTTCTTTTTACCTAACATTAAATAAGTTGTTAAATATAGTGAGGAATTTTTGTTATAACTTAGAATTCTAAAATCTAATACTTTTTAAAATATAAGGAAAATACTTTCTATCCCCAGATATATAATATAAATAAATAGGTATGCAGATGTGTATGTGTATATATAAATGTCATATATATAACATATATGATGTATATATACTTATATATAAAAATAAAAGTCATACTATAGGCTAAAATGTAGTACTGATAACTAGATATTATATATAGGTATATAGATATATTTTATAACTATTCTACTGATAATATATTTATAGTCTTTATAGATTTTTTTCAGCTGGTTCTTCTATAATTCATACTGCTTCTTGTAATTGTGAATTAAAATTTTGTTCTGAAGAATAGAATCCTATTGTGAATAGGTAAAAACTACTCCAAAGAAGAGCGCTTGGAAGGGGTGGCCTCCTGGCCGCTACTTCAGCTATCCACTCAGGCCCTCCCGTCCTTCATCGTCTCAGCCCTCCCACCCTTCATCGTCTCACTTTACAGGCAAATCTTGGACATAATGCCGAGTTACATAGAAATGTCATTTAAGCCTGCCAGGTGACTCTCTGTGATTATTGTTTTCAGTAACAAGACTTCTTTCTACATCTTTTAAGGGAAAAATCTGTCTGCTAGTTGTCACTTTAGACAATTATTACAAGTAAAGGAAATGACTGTGCCATTCTGAGGCTCTCTAGTCACAAGTCACTTGCATCTTTTAACCTGTTATATCTCTGAAGCTCTTAGTGTTTAACAGAAACACATTTCTAAAAGGCCCTGCATATCTTGCAAGTCAAAACTATTGTGACCATGAAAAAATAAACAACCCTAAGGACTTTTAAACAATAAAAGAAGCTTATGACATATAGATGGTTTGGGCATGTATTTTATTTTTTACAAAAAATGGAGAAGAAAAAAAGTCACCTTAATTTTAATTTAATTTAAATTTTTTTAATTGTATAAGCAGGAATTAAAGTTTCCTGCTTGACCTGTCAACTTGCCTCATCTTTGTTGGGAGTTTGTGACGTGAAGCAGAATGCTCTGAAGCCCGCAGTCAGCCAGTGAGGATCTCTGGGCCGTTTCCATGGCTCACATTGGCACTAGATACAGCAGGATAACCAAATTAAGAACCAACATTCTCTTCCAAATCAGTCAACTTTCAACACAAAGATTTCCTCAAGCGTCATAACTTTCAAAATAGAAAGGATTAAATTTTAGATGCTGCAAGCTCAAATCAGCACACAAAATTTGATCCGTGAATATTTGAGTCAAATGATTAATATATTAGTAGAAAATATTGAAAATATTAAGTGGAGAGAACAGTTCTTTAGGATATTTTTATAGATGGATTGATTTCACTTGATTTAGTATTTGACCTGTGATGGTGCAAATATATTTTTATATTGCAATTTTATATAAATGTAACATCATAGCATGGGTTAAGTTGTGGTCTTCTTCAAAAACAAACAAACAGGCCGGGCGTGGTGGCGCACGCTTGTAATCCCAGTACTTTGGGAGGCGGAGACCAGAGGATCTGTGTTCGCGGTCAGCCTCAGCTTTCTCGTTCTCTCTCTCTCTCTCTCTGTCTCTCTGTCTCTCTGTCTCTCTCTGTCTCTCTCTCTCTGTCTCTCTCTCTCTCTCTCTCTCTCCTTAGTGAGGCCCTCCGCAACTTCGTAAGACATGGTTTCAAAATAAAGTATAAAAAATAGGGCCGGGGGTGTAGCGCGGAGGTAGAATGCCCCTGCGTTCAATCCTCGGTACCACAAAAACAAAACAAAAAACAGAAAAAAGTATGTTGGAGATCTGAACTCCATTACTTTAAAATATGACTATTATTGGAGTTAAGGTCTTTAAAGAACAAATAAAATAAATTGAGGTCAATAGGGTGGGACTTTAAACAGTAAAACTGAAAAGGGGAAATTTAAATACAGAAACAGATATGTATAGAGGGAAGAAGATATGAACAGACATAGGAAGATGATCATTTATAAGCTAAGAGGAGAGAGACACTTTCAGAAGGAACCAACCCTGATTTCAAATATGTAGCCTCTGGAACTGCATGACAACACATTTCTTTTTCTCAAGCCACTAGTTTATCGTCCTTTCTGTAATAGCCCTAAAAAAATAAGTATACCCCACATTTATTGTTCAAAAATTACAAGTTATAATTATATATAAGATATATGTTTTATGTATTTTAATGTTAAATATATTTGTATGTAAATATATTACTATATAAAAATTACATATATGTTTCAATGTACTTTGCAGCTGCTAGTAATTCTTTTTTTATTTTTTATTTTCCAGTACAGGGAATTGAACACAAGACCACACATATGCTAAGCAAGCATTCTACCACTGAGATACATTCCCAGCCAGTTTTATTTTTACTTTGAGACATGGTATACCTATTTGCCCAGGCTGGGCTTTAAAATGTTATCCTCCTACCTCCGCCTCAAGAGTAGCTGGGATTAGGGACGAGCACCACTGTGCCTGGTGTAACTAGTAACTCTTAAATGAAAACATTGAGACTATCATATTTTCCTCAAGAATGTTTTTTTGTGTGTGTGACAACACGTAACAATATTCAATTTCAGATTGGCCTTTTTGAAGGAAAAATGATAAGAAGTATTTGCGAATACGAGTTTAAGTTTTCTTGATTAGTAACATTTACCAGGTCTCCTAAATCTTCAGAAATATGAAGATCAATTTTTATGGCTGTTATTTAGAAGATAACTCTCTTCTCACAGCTTGTCTGATTAAATTCATCTTGAGGAAAATACAGATATTTTAATACATTGTAGAAATAAAGCCATTTTTAGTGCAGTTCTATTTCAGGCTCACATAAGAGAAACCTAAATTTTCCGAGAATCACTGAAAAAATTTTGTATGCCTAGAATCACAAAAATCTCCTTATCACCTAGAAATACTTGAGCCATTAACCAGCAGTGTGAACTTGGTTGGCAACATCACTTTACCTCTCTGGGTCTCTTTATTTCTCAGTTATGCAATAGAAATGTTAAACTGGATGAGTGACTCCTTCTCCTTTAAATACTAGTAATCCTTATCACCTCTGCAATTAATATATTTTTCTTATGTTGTTAGTATTTCTCTTTTTTCTTTTTGAAATTTTGCTTAAATTTTTATATGCATTAAATTTTAAAATGTTTTAGAAGTATTTAAAAAGGCAAATACATCTTAAATTTTTATTGCAATGCTCCAGCAACACTGGCACTGCTGTTATGTACACATTTTACTTTCTCCTTGTTCGGTATCCAATTTCCGTAGTACCCAATGCATTTTTCTAATAAGAATACAGTGAATTAATTGCGGCAGAAAATATAAAAATACATCTAGACTTTTCCTAGAGAGATGAGGTATTTAAAAATCCACTCCAACTTATTAACTATTAAGAACACTTCAAAAACATTAAATCCATAAATTATTTATAATGTTTATATAAAATTCTTTTCATTTTTCTAATATTTTCATGTAATATTATTTGACCCAGGACTGTTTTTTATTTAAAAATATGGCTCCCAAAGCACTTTTAAAAAAAGTTGAAACTTTTGTATTAAAAAAAACCTCTTACAGCATATTTAAGATATTTAGAAATATATTACATGTTTCTATCTGGTCACAGCAGGGCAAACAATATTTTTTATTAATCAAGGATATTTTTAAATGGAATTATAAGAAACCTTTTTATCATTTAATAATTCAACAATTTCCTGATGTAGTTAACAAATATATAACTAGGACATATGATACTTTTAAAAGTTCCCTACATTTTATACTTTTTTGGCTAACTATATAATTATAAAAATGAATAGTAAAATATTTTACTATTAAGTATTATGTTTAAGATTAGAAATTGTGTTTTAAATGCACTTTAAGGAAAGAAATAATAAGGTGAGTAGTAAGATGGGAAACAATTACTCTGATGAGACAAATCAAAAGAAATCTGGGAGAACTCTATGAATGTCAGACACTAGTTACAAAGAATCCACCAAGATTAAAGAATGTCACCTCCTTGTAATAAAGGAACAAATTCATCAAGAAACCCCCCCAAATACTAAACCTTCTATGCACTTTTAACAGAGCTTCAAAATAAATTACTTAAAAATAAATCTGTTAGAACTGTAAGAGAAATACACAAACCTGCAATGATGGAGATTTCAAAATCTCTCATAATTTATAAAGCAATTATACAAAAACTCAGCAAGAATCTGCAAAAGTTGAACATTATATACAAGTTTGACCTAGCTGGCACTCCAACAATAGAATAGTACTTATTTTTTTCAAGTATACATGGAACATTTAGCAAGGTAAACCATATCTATGCCATAAAACAAGCCTTGATAAATTTAGAATGATTCAATTTACTCAAAATATGTGTTTTTACCATGTTAAAATACAAGTGGAAATCAACGTGGAAAGATATCTGAAAAATATAATTTTTTCAAGAAGTACAGGAACACAGTTGATTTAACATTTGAAAGGCAATCAATGCAATGCATGATGTTAATAGGTTGAAAACAGAAAACAAGCATATTATCATCTCAATAAATACAGAAAACCACCTTACAGGCATGTGTGGTGGCACACACTTGTAATCCTAGTACTTGGGAGGCTCAGACAGGAGGATCGCAGGTTTGAAGTTAGCCTTAGCAACTTAGGGAGACCCTGTTTCCAAAGAAAAAAAAATGAAATAGGTCAAATGAAACAAGTCTGGGGGTGTAGTCTGGAGGCAGAAGGCCTCTGGGTTCCATCCCTAGTACCACAAAAAAAAAGGAAGGAAGGAAGGAAGGAAGGAAGGAAGGAAGGAAGGAAGGAAGGAAGTAAGGAAGGAAAGGAAGGAGGGAGGGAAGGCAGGCAGGCAGGCAGGCAGGCAGGCAGGGAGGCAGGCAGGAAGGAAGGAAGGAAGGAAGGAAACCACCATACAAAATGCAACAAAAATTCTAATTAAGTTGGGTGCTGTGGCACAAGCCTCTAATCCCAGCTACTGGGAATGCTGAGGAAGGAGTATCACAAGTTCCAGCCCAGCCTGGGCAACTTAGTGAAATCCTGACTCAAAACTAAAAAAAAAAAAAATGTAAAGGGCTGTGATGTAGCTCAGTCAACAGTGTCCTTGGGTTCAATTCCCAGAACTGGAAACAATCTAATTAAAAATACTTGGCAAAGTAGGAGGAAGACTTCCTCAGTCTGATATTTTGCAGATATGAAAAGCCTATTGATAGCATTATGGTTAATGGTAAAATATTAAATATTTTATCTCTAAAGTCACATGCATGAATATCTTCTCACCTTCTTTTCAACCTTGTTCAAGAGGTTTTAGATAAGGAAATAAGGACAGTAAAAAAATAAAAAACAGAGTGAGAGAGAACGCAGTCTATATCATAAAAGAGAAAGTAAAAGTTTCTTTACTAATAAAAAGTATGATTGTCAAAAATGGAAATTAGGATAAATCTAAAAATCAATCAGAATAAGTGCTTTTTGAAAACCAATTGTTTTTCTATTTAATAGTAGAAAAGAAGCCGGGCGTGGTGGCGGATGCTTGTAATCCCAGTACTTTGGGAGGCGGAGACCGGAGGATCCGGGTTCGCGGCCAGACTCAGCTCGCGCATGCGTGCGCATGTGCGAGCGTTCTCTCTCTCTCCCTCCCTGTCTCTCTCTCTCTCTCTACTTAGTGAGGCCTCCGCAACTTCATGAGACCCAGTTTCAAAATAAAGTATAAAAAATAGGGCCGGGGGTGTAGCGCGGAGGTAGAACGCCCCTGCATTCAATCCCCGGTACCGCAAAAAAAAAAAAAAATAGTAGAAAAGACAAATAGAAAAATTGAATGAGTATTAAAATATGATATAAAGATAAATCCAGCCCCAAAGGGAGCAAGACCTACATACTGAAAACTATAAAAGAATGCTGAGATATTAAAGATCTATGTAAATAAATAAGTTCAAAGGTGAAAAACCCAAAGTTGTTAAGATGTCAATTTTCCCAAAACTGACCTTAGAGTCAAACCAATTCTAATGAAAATTCCAGCAGTTTTTTTTTTAACAATCTGACAGGCTATTTTTTACTAGCATTATTTTTATTTTATTTTTAAATATTTATTGGTGTATTGTAATTAGACATATAAAGAGATCCAAAGTGGTACGTTCACACGTGCACATATCACTTGGTGTATTTCTCTCTGCATACCACCCTACTCCCCTCTTCTCCCTTCCCTTACACGTTAGTGAGATTGGTAGTGATACCTTAACATTATTTGACCTGTTCCGGTCCTCAAGCCTCATTTTTCCCTTGCCCACATCCCATTCCCAGTTCCCTTCCACTGTTCTACTGGCCTCCTTATTTATCTGAAGTCCCTTTTGTTTCCTATTTTCTCTCCAGTTTCCACATATGAGAGAAAACATATGACGTAGTACTTCTTGAAACTAGCTGATCTCACTTAGCATAATATCCTCAAGTTCCATCCATTTTCTTGCAAACAACACAATTTTGTTCTTTATGGCTCCATAAAATTCCACTGTGTGTGTATATCACAATCTCTTAGTCCATTTATCTGTTGAGGACACCTAGAGTGGTTCCATAATTTGGCTATTGTGATTGTGCTGATAAAACATAGGTGAGAGGCTATCTTAAAATTCATTGACATTATGAACATATGTGAGAATACCAATGTCAATCTCAATATCCTCTGGGGAAAGGAGAGTGGGAAGGGAACCAGGGGAAAGTCCACCAAGTGCTGTGTGCATGTATGTCACTATCACTATGAACTACATTATGATGTGAGACTATAAGGCACCAATAAAAGTATAAAAATAATGTGAAAAAGCTTCATACCCTGACATATATCAAAATGTATAATTACAATGCACCAATAAATGAACATAAAAAGTTAAAAAAAAAGAAATAGCTAAAACAATTTTGAAAGAGAAGAAAAATTTTGGAAAGCCAACACTATCTTATTTCTAGAATTAATATATATCTACACTAATCGAAGCAATTTGATATTGGCTTCAAGGCAAACAAATAGATCAATGGAAAAGAACATAGCCCAGAAATAGACCCACATGTTTATAGCCAATTTATTTTTGACAGTGATTCAATGGCAATTCAGTGGAGTATTTCTAAAAAATGGTATAAAATTGTTAGCTATCACTATGTAGAAAATCAAGCAAACTTTGATCTATACCTTACTAAAAACTTTTGGAAGAAAAAATATAGCAAATATATATTTGCTATTTTATTTTATTTTTTATTTTTTGAAACAGGGTCTCACTAAGTTGTGGAAGGCCTTTCTAAGTTGCTGAGGCTGGTCATGAACCTGCAATCCCCTGTCTCAGCCCCCAAGTACTGGGGTTACGGGCATGCACCACCACACCCAGCTATGATCCATATTTTAACAAGTGTTACAAGTGTCTCTTTTAAACACATAAGCTTAAGAACCACTAATCTGCAGGAAATGACAGATAAAATCTTCAAATTATCTAAAACATCTTGCAGAATGATATTTCTCACTGGAGTATATGCTTTAATATTCAAGTGATTTGTAAGACAATGGACCATCCCACCTTAGACCCCAGTTTATAGGGTCAAGGAATTTGGAAAAAGATCCATATATGTATATATATATATTCACATACATATGTATATATATACACACACATATGTAAATTAAATATTATATCTATTTATCACCCAGAACAAGAAAAATGGGGTCCTATACTAACAGATGTATCAATGGTTACTTAAGAGGACAAGTATTCCACTGAGAATAGTCTCAGTCATTTTAATTTAAAAAATTGAGAGTAAATACTATACGCAAAACCCTCATTAGTTTAGAAATAATGCTGAGTGTTTACTTCCACATAATGTGCCTTGCTATTCTGCCCTCTAATAAAATTTGATAACAAATGATTAAATTTGAATCAGATAATTTGTTGAATTTACTTGGAAAATGTTGACCTTTCTCTACTAAAAATAATGACCTAAATTTCAAATCACTGATCTTTCTGGCAATACTATCATCAAAAAACTGCCCCACTCTGCGGAAACCCAGTTATTATTATTATTTTCAAGAAAGTACTGCAGTATCATTTGCACATAAATAGATCCTTTAGCTGTGGAAAAGAGCACTGGGAAAGATCAGCATCTTTAACAGTTTCTTGAAAAGTTATGAATACACCCACCATATGACCCAGTCATAGAAACAAATATTAAGGTATCAATTGAAAATAAACTGTTCTAACGGTTTATTGTCAGAAGATCTATACTTTTGAGCTGCTTTTTTGGTAACGTTTTAATGCAAATATAAGTTTCAATTGCCAGAGTTTTTTATGAAGATCACACTTTTTAAGCCAATAGGCTTCTCTCTTATATGTGGAAACTAGAGAGATAGTCAGAAATAAGGGGAATATCAGATAGATGTGCAGAGACTCCAGGGGAATGACTGAGGGTGATTAGGAAAGGGAGGAGGGGGGAACGAGGTCATAAGGAATTCAATAGTAGAAAAAATGCCTTGAACATATACAAAATTGTTTATTCCAATCTCAAAGTCTTGCGGGGTAAGGGTAATGGGGGGAGCCAGTGGGGAAGGCAACAAGAGTTGTGGGCATATATTTTTCTAATATCCTGTACCCCGATATGATGTAAAATTGCAAATCACCCAATAAAAAAGAAAAAAGAAAAAAATTAAATGTACCATGCTTAGCACAGAAACAAACAAACAAACAAATGAACCAATAGGCTGATTCCTGTCTGTTGAGACAAAGTCCAAGAAAGGGTCAATCACAGTCCCAGAGGATCCTGACTGATTTCTCAAGAAGTAATAACAGATCAGGAGTGGAATAGTAGATGCAAACTTACTTTTTAGTTCTGGATCCTAAGAAATGCAGGCTTTCAAATTTCTAGATGGAAAAGTAACAAATATTTTGAGTTGTCTAATGAGCTTAAGTCTATAATTCAGGGGGAATTATATATCCCAATTTAAAAAGGTAAAACACTCAAGAAACATATTAGAAGAGATTGGAGCTGAGTAAGTGAGCACCTATGGAAAGCCCTGGGCAGTAGGATCTTTAGGAAATATGATGGCAGAGACTCTTCCCCATGGGCTTTGTAAGCTTGACCTTTTCAGTAATGGGATAATATGGGGGAGAATTACTGAAGTTCACTTAGGATACAACCAGAGTCTATGAATTCAGGTCAATTGTACTTAGTTGTATGATTTCCAAGTCCTATTATATAAAAAATGAAGTGAAACATATATACTACATTAAAGTGAAAACCCTACTTTCTAAGTATAGTTCCTTGTAAAATATGGAGTCTGGAGTCCTTTGAAGCTGAATTTCATAATTTTGATGATATTTTGTTATAAAAAATTAAGCTTCCTAGAAAAAGAGCTAAAGGTAGATAAAAGACTTACTATTTTTAAAGTAGAATTGAGGACTTGATTCATTACCAGTGATAATGGCATTATTAATTCCCATTGTTTAACAAAATGCTTGCTATAGAGTAATTTGTTGATGAATATGTATGAGTCATTGGATGAGTTAATGAATTATACCCATGGTCCCACCAAACACCTTCAACATTTTCACCACTTTTTAATATAAACATTGTCTCATATACAATAGGATACTTATATAGTTTTAATTTTGCTACTATGTTCCTATGACTTTTTATAAATACATATTCATAAATGATAAATATGTACTTTATATTCCATTCTTGATACTTAACATGATGACCCTGTGAAATTTAATCTTAGCATTTTACACAGAATGTAATCTTATAATAAAAACTCAGTGCTTACTGTATTATAAACAGGATGAATGGATGATTTATGAATGAACTAATTATGATATACTATAATGGTGAGACACATAGCAATAAGAATCTTAATATTTCAAAATGCCTACATCATTATTCCTAATAGTACAGAACTATTTAAATGGTGAGTATGAAACAATATTTCTAAGGCATTTTGAAAAAAAAGATAAATAAGTACATGTTACACAGTTTTATTACAGGCTACATTTCATACCTTTTATATATAAGATGCTTAGGAACAACTTTTTAGTGATAAAATTTACTTCTGTGCATGCAAATTGGGTAATTGTGTATCTAATTGACCACTTAGTTTGTAGTTGAATAATTATTGTCATCAACTGCCTGTTTGCACATTAAATGAAGACCAGGTGAAAATGTTAATTAGGTTAATGATTTTAAATAATTTTTGTTATTGAAGAAACATGTTTTTCTGCTCTTGCTGCAGTTTTGTAATTGCTACTAAAAATGTTTTTTACATGACTTTTCAACATTGAGGACCTAGATTACAAGCTAAAATTCAAGCAATTGATTGGGTCAGTACATCTCATTAAGGAAATTATTTTTTAAAGGCCCATCAATAATACATAAAAGGTTACCATGTCTTGAGGTAAGTTGAGCACAGCTAGTAATGGAGACAAATACTATTGGCCCATTGATATATGTGGGACTCTGTACACTTCTAGCCAAGTTTTATTCACTTTCTTAGAGAATATTAAAACATATAATTCATTTTTATAAGTTTGCATAGCAGTAAAAGGGTGTACTAATATATATAGATAACAAAATACAATCCTTATTTCCTCTAAATATGAATTCAATTAAATATTTTTATAGTAAGCAAAACTGAAATAATACCAAATACTTGCATTTGAACTAAACAAAAATAATTTGAATTCCTAGGTTTCTCATCATTTTTGCTAGAGTGGCAAAAAAAATATTTTATGTAAGCTTGTTTAGCCCACAACTGGAAATCAAGTATCTCCTATAGCAAATGCTACACTATTATCTATCATTTTTTTTTCAAGTTGTCAAATTGTCACAGGCAGTTGGGTCATTAAATAGCAATAGGTATCAACAAAAAGCAGCCTCACATCATTAGTGCTAATGATGTCTCAAACTTACATCTAAAAAAGGACATATGGACTTCAGAAAAATTTAGGTTGACTTCAGTTGGAAATATTTACTGCAGTTTAGTGTGAAATTTAATGGTTGCCAGCTCTCAGGAAGGCACACTAGGAATGGCTTCAGGAAAAGGTCTGTGCCCTGTGTATGCACTTTCACTGGTCAGCTGAATCTTGATAATGACAAATCAGTGTTGAGCTGGGACTGATTAATAGCATGCATGCGCTCTGATGAGTCACCAACTTGATCTTGAGCAATTATTGTCATCAACTGCCTCTTTACACATGAAATGAAGACCAGGTGAAATATTAATCAGGTTAATGATTTTAAATAGTTTTGTTATTGAAGAAACATGTTCAACAACATAATTCAGACCCGTTAGCAAGACAACTCTAAACTAAATTTTACAATCTCTTAAAAAAGGAACAACTCTCCAAATATTAACATAGTGACTTAAAGAAAGCCTTCATTTCCCTAAATTTGACTAAAACATATGCAGTGTTTCTTTTCTTTTCTTTTTTTTTTTTTTTTTTGTGGTACCGGGGATTGAACGCAGGGACGTTCTACCTCCGCGCTAAGCCCCCGGCCCTATTTTTTATACTTTATTTTGAAACCGGGTCTCAGGAAGTTGTGGAGGGCCTCACTAAGGAGAGAGAGAGAGAGACAGAGAGAGAGAGACAGAGAGAGAGAGTGAGAGAGAGAGAGACTCATATGCAGTGTTTCTTGAGGATAGTAACACCATCTTTATTACTAGATTGTAATAATTTGCTGTCTTTGCCAGGTTAATTATAATTAGTAATATTAAAATCAGTAAAAATGAAGTGGTATTTGTGTAATTTATTTTTTAAACCATCAAAATCAAATCATTTTCATAAAGCTTAATGGTAAATTTATAGATCTTTCTTGTTCTTTTTATAAAATGGTGTTTTAATATTATATGTTAACAAGAGAGCTGAAGATAACTATATTTTTCTTGGGAAATGTGAGATTTGTGTTGTCAGCTATAAACCTGGACTAGTCAACTGGACATTATTCTAGTAAGCAACTAACATCAATGATTTTTTTTATTGTTTAGGAAGTAAATATTAGGAGAAGCAGAATTTTATGCTACTAAGAGGTAAATAAGGAAATGTTGAAAATTTTTCTACAGAAAATTAAAAATGGAAAGTTGTGTATGAGATTTTGAAGTCCTTAATAATTTCCATTTTAAATATATAATTTTCTCAAAGTTGATTAAAGCATCAAAACAATAATAAAAATCACTGCTATGAATAAAGTGTATACATGTCTACTTGCCAAATTTGACTATTCAGGTGAAAAATTCCTAATATGTTGGCTTTCCATCATCTACCATCACCTCTAACACTATACAGACCAAAAAATATTTGTTTGAAAGTCAAAAGGAAAAAAGTTGAATTGTGATATCTTTAGACTTGGACACAGCCAAATATTCTTATTTTAAAGTCAAGATTTGTCTGAATTCTGATGTAAGTCACAGTGCAAATGATATGGCTGAAATCTAATTTTAATGAGGGATAAATAGTAAAATGGTTTATAATTTCTCATATTTGTTTAAACATACTAATTCTCTCAAAGAACAGCTTTGTGAGTCAAGTTACAATCATCATTGTAAATTGGTGGTATAGAAAATGCGGGAACAAATATTTATATTGCATGTAATTGGAATAAAAACAAAAGCCTAAGGACTGAAAGGTATGATCTAGTTACCTTCTCTGACTTTCAAATAACTATTTATCATAGAATTTCTGCCTGTAGGTAAACTTGCTATATTCTTGAAAAGGGCTTTAACAAGTTAATTAAATCCAGCTTTCTCTGGCTCTTTTTAAGAACTATTTGCCACCAGCCAGTCCAGCCTTAGTGTAAATAGAGCAAATCAGTCAAG
Organism: Glis glis; assembly: GCA_004027185.1. Taxonomy (NCBI): domain Eukaryota; kingdom Metazoa; phylum Chordata; class Mammalia; order Rodentia; family Gliridae; genus Glis; species Glis glis. The sequence continues at coordinate 33,256 of PVJS01008869.1, read as the reverse complement.
ATCTCAGTGTTTCTGCCTTTCCATCTATAAAATGTATAAATACCCAAAGTGCAAGCCATAGAGTATCCAGGTTGGTATGCTGAACGGGCATTTGTTTAAAATATATTTTCATTTTCATTTCACTATTTTTCTTCTTTTATAATTTGTCTTATAAATCCTATGTAATACAACATGGTGACATTCATATAGTCTCTTATTTTTAATCTCTAGAAACAATTTTGATATTAATATCTAGGCATTATACTGTAGGGAGACATTTACTGTGTTTGAAATACATTGCATTTTGTTACAGCAGTTCGAAATATTGCCGCAAGCATCACAACCTCCATCAGCGCCTCTGCATACGCCACATATCTGGAAAGATCTGTTAACAGATGCCTGTTTACTCTAAAGTGATATTAACATTCCTTATCACACTGAATTAATTGAGTATAGGAGAGGAGTGACTGGCATTGTTGATGCGTGTGCCTGTAGGAACAGCAATTCTTATCAGCTGGTTACATATCAGCTTATTCACATGAAACTTGTGAGTCCCATGTCACAGGAAAAGCCTGGTGTCTTTATACACTAAAGATATTTATTGGATACCTATGAGATTTTCATCTGTTTAACGTAAACTCTTAGTAATTGCATAATCCAATCCACCCTTATATTTAGATTGATTTCTAAGAGTACACAGTATGATTTTATTTTGTTTAACCATTATATGAGTCAGAAATAGTCTTGATATGAAGCAATCTGTGCAATATCTCAGGCCAGCAATAAAGTAGTAAAATTTGTCATCATTATGTCAACTTACAGTATTGCAATAAATTTTTAATATATGCAATATTTAAGTTAATCCAGTCAGAACCCTCTGGGGTAGGTAATATTTTCACTCATATAGCAAATATTCAATAAATGTTAATTTCTTACCTTTTCATGTAGATTATTGATTTCCACGTCATGAGCTAGGTAACTGGCCAACTTTAATTCCTTAGACTCGAATTTTTTCCCCCGAACACCAGATGATTGCAAATACAATGTTAAAATAAAGTGCACCAAATTTTGTCTCTAGAGTTACTCAAAAGTCCTAATGAAGTTCCAGTTACTTCAGTAGATTAAGGAGATTTACCTGAACTTACATCCCATGTGTTGCTTTCATGCCTAGGTTTGCTGAACCAGGAGAGATAGCAATAGTGAGTAGTTTTAAATAATGTCTTCTCTAGTCTTGTTTCCACTTAAGGAAGTTAGATGAGACCAAGCAGATTTTGCATGTCTGAGATAGTTTAAAATTTCTTTGTACCATTCTGGAAAATTTAAATGAATAAGAAAGCTTTGTGATATGGTGACAAGGCTCTGCAAAATATTCCAGTCTCTTTCTGTTAATGTTAGTTCCTGGACTTGTAAAATAGAGATAATATCAGTTTTGAAATATGTGCAAAGTACTTTGCACTATTTCTGGCACATAATAAATGTGCACCAAATGTTAGATATTATTATTTGAATAAGAAAAAATACTGCAGATCAATTATTCCAATGCATTTAAATAATAAATATATCCCCCCAAACCTAGCAAAAGACAAAGGATATTTCAAAGTATAGGTTTAAAATACTGAAAGGGAAAACACACCTTTAACAGAGCAAAAATAATTGCATAAAGCACATATTAAATAAAAAGGAAATGCATCTTCTTCTTTTACTTTGTTTGGTACTAGAGATTTTCTTTCTTTCTTTTTTTTTTTTTCGCACTACCAGGGATTGAACCCAGGGGCATTCTACCTCCGGGTTACACCCCTAGCCCTATTTTTTATTCTTTATTTTGAGACAGGGTCTCACTAAGTTTCAGAGGCCTCACTAAGTAGCTGAGGCTGGCAGCAAACCCAGATCCTCCTTACTCAGCCTCCCAAGTACTGGGATTACAAGCATGCACCACCATGCCTGGCTGATACTAGGGATTGAATCCAAGGGCATTTTACCTTCAAGCTACACCCCCCACCCTGACCCTTTTTATATTTTGTTTTGAAACAGGGTCTCACTAGGTTGCTAAGAGTTGGCTCTTTTGATTTTTTTTGTTTGTTTTGAAACAGGGTCTCACTATGTTGCTGACAGTCTCACTATGTTGCCAAGGCTGTCCTCAAACCTGTGATTCTCTTACCTCAGCCTCCAAAGTACTGAGATTACGGGGATTACTGGCTTGTGCCACCATGGGTGGCTTTTGGTTTCACTTTCACCATAAGGGTTCATCTTGGTCACCTGAAGAATAGAAATTTATGCCATATTTCTGTGCCTTTTGCTTCATTTGTTTTTTCTCCCTGTTTTTTCCCTCTTACTCAGCCTTTCCTTTGGAAGCACAAGCATTCATTCATAGCCATTATCCAAAGTCACTGGGTTCATTTTGTAGGTTTGAGTTTCCAGAATACCTATAATGGCTTGTTATTACTACAATGTGTTAATAGCTACTATAGAATTGACTAAATATCCAATTAATAGGATATCTTTGCCAGTTTTGGGATTTTAAAATCTCTCCTGATATTTTTAGCCATTCTCTTACATTTATATCTCTAATACATAATATTAATACATGTTACCATTGGGGAAAACTACTTGATATTTAGTGCTCACCAGTAGAAAAAATAGATATTTTCTAATATTTCTATGGAAAAATCAAGGTAATTAAATACAAGAAAAACACATGAATTTTTTCTACCAAATTAGAGAGGTTATTAATTTGAATAATGGGTTAAAATTATCATTTAGTTACAACTTAATGCTTCATATTAAAAGTTTCATATAATTTCATGAATATAGCTTGGGAAATATTGAATTTCTAATAGTAGAATCCATTTCACTGTAACTCTTTATAAAGAAATAAAACCACTAAAAATTAAAGCCTTTGCTATGTGGTGATGTTTAGCAGGAAATTTTATAACCACATAATGTTCTCTCCAATTTCCTCAGGAAGATATTTTAGAGATTTTAAAGAACACATTTTTCTTGTGTTTGCTTCTAGATTAAATGCAAATTCAATGAAGCTTCAGCCTTTTCTGTGCATTTATGTGCATATATATGTATATACACATACACACATGCACACATGTGTACAAATATGTATATACACAATGAAAACATGTTTTAATTAATTAGTGTTTGTGTCTTGAATGAATAGTTTAAAATTCATTTTCTATTTCTCTGCTGAATTTAATTTAAAATAGAAAAAATATAATTTTGCTGATTACTTTTGGGACTGATAAGAATGAATAGAAAACTATTTAGTCTTTACCTCTACAAAAATATCTCTGGTTGCTTTGGGAAATGTCAATTTATATAGTTGTTCTTATTTGAAAGCCCATTCATAAAATTTAATGATCTTCTGAGCAGATGAATTTATGAAATCTCTGAAGAATAATCATGGCTGTCTTTGGGGACTAATTATTGTGTTATTTGCTGTCATTGATGAAACTTTTAAACTCATCCCGTATATTTTTTTAAAACATTTCCCCTACCCTCACATTGCTTTTAGTTAAAAGCTCAGAGGATTGGGAAATAATGAATAGAAGGCTAGAATTTACATGGTAGTAATACTGAAGTCTCAGTCTTTATTATGTTAGAAATATCTGGCCCCAATTCAACTATTATATTGGTATTTATTATTCAAGCTCTTTTTTCTATCAATCTTTGCATGTTTGTTTTGTTTTTGTTCTTGAGATACTGGGATTAAACCCGGGCCTTTTGTATACTGGGCAAGCATTCTACCACTGAGCTACACATTCAACTCTGCTCTTGTTTTCCTCTTCTATTTGTGCTCTAGTTATCTTTCTATTGTACTTCTTTATGTGTTTGCCAAGATAGAGATAAATCAAGAACATATAGAACCTAAAAACACTCAACACAAGCTTTTTAATTGATAACCTGATAATGAAGAATCTGAAATTATTATTATTAATTATAATTTTTAGACAAGTATTTATATCAAGCCACTGAACTGAAGAGATGAATGAAGAGGCCGTGGAATGCATTTAAAAATGAAAAGATATTGTTAAACCTGATCAGTGTAAAAATATAAGAAAGTGGAAAAGTGCATTATTCAGAGAGAGACAATAGAGAACACTTGACAGCGAACTAGAAAAAAATTAAAGCAATATCTGTGTGGCTTACTTATGTCCTTCTAGAGTCTAGAAAAGGGGTTGGAAAACAGGACTTAAAAGGTTTGTTAATGAAACATGTAAATAATTTGAAAGTTAAGAAATCAGGATAAACAATATTCCTTGCATATATAAATTCTAACACGGGGAATGCATTGACTTCTAAAGACAAGAGGAATAAGGAAACTACAAAAGGGGGCATGTGGGTTGTAGCTCAGTGGCAGATTGCTTGCTTTGCATGCATGGATTAAATTCCCAGTATTGAAAAAATAAATAAATAAAGATATAGGATCATGAACACCAGGCTCATTCGTAAACTTGCTACTTTAAAATAGCAATTTTCCTCCTCCTACCTCCTATCTTCAATCCTCTCATGCCTTCCTTTCGTCTCCTTCTTCCTTTCTCTTTTCTTTTTTCTTTCCTTTCATATTTCTAGTGAGGGACCAACCAAAATTTAAAGAAGTGAGAGACCAAGAAAAAGAGGAGGCTGAGCAATTTGGTTTCCTAGTAGAGTTAGAGCTTTGCAAGGAAGGTGACTGAGTGAAGCCACAGCCTGGCTTGGTTAAGGGACTGGTTACTAGTAAGGTAATTAAACAAACAAATAAATTGAGCCAGAGATTGTACTATTGGAGAAAAAATACAAATACAAAAAGTTTGGAGCTTTAACAGTATTTATTATGGATTTTCATATATGCTGAAATAAGAATAACCATAAATACGGATACATATATACATGTATATGCATACATCTATTTTCCCTGCTAAGATGGCCTAATAACAGAGATATCCCAGTAGCAAAAAGTTAAACCTAATGTCCCATTCTTGGTTTCTTACTGGAGAAATGCCTTAATCTAGGGCCAGGATGAGAAAACTACAAGCTGAGCCTAGATCATCTTAAGAAAGAAATTAAGAAAAGCTCACTTATGATAAGCCCCGCTGGCCCAAAATGAAGGATAATTTGTCTATCAAAATAAATAATAGATGTGATGGATTAAAACCCCTTGAATAAAATAAGAATTCCTCAATTCATATGGACATAAATAAATAAAGGAAGGACTCCACTGTGAGAAGAGAAAATTCTTTGTTATAGACAGATGCCAACTAATGAACATAGATGGAAAGATGGAATTGGAAAAAAAACACCATTTGCTAACCATAATAGTAATAGTTGATTCAGTCAGAACTTGTGAGGGGATGGAACAATTAGTGGGTAAAACTTTGAGGAATGTGAGAATCAAATGCTCTGGCTGGCCGGGCGTGGTGGCACACACTTGTAATCCCAGTACTTTGGGAGGCGGAGACTGGAGGATCCAGGTTCTCGGCCAACCTCAGTGCGCGCATGCGCGCGTGATCTCTCTCGTCTCTCCTCTCTCTCTCTCTCTCTCTCTCTCTCTCTCTCTACCTAGTCAGGCCCTCCGCAACTTCGTGAGACCCGGTTTCAAAATAAAGCATAAAAAAATAGGGCCAGGGGTGTAGCGTGGAGGTAGAATGCCCCTGGGCTCAATCCCCGGTACCGCAAAAAAAAAAAAAGAAAAAAAAATGCTTTGGCTGGATTTTACTCTAAATATTTATTAATTACAAAGAAATAAGTAAAATTTCAGAGGAAGCTCTGGACTACACTGTATCATATATAAAAGTGATTAAATCTCTCATCTTCATTAATAGGAAAAATTAAAAGCATATATAATCTGGTATAATGCCATGAGAATACAGAATGCCTTCTGTTGTATATTTGCTCCAAATCCTTCACCTGATCATAGTTATATGGGAGCTGGGCGTGGTGGTGCACGCTTGTAATCCCAGTACTTGGGAGGCTGAGACCAGAGGATCTGGGTTTGCAGCCAGCCTCAGCTACTTAGTGAGGGAGGCCCACTGTAACTTAGTGAGACCCTGTTTCAAAATTAAGAATAAAAAATAGGGCTGGGGGTGTAGCCCGCAGGTAGAATGCCCCTGGGTTCAATCTGCAGTACCACAAAAAAAAAAAACAAAAATTATATGGGAATATCCAACAAACCCTGATTTAGGAAATTTCTAACAAATCACTGGCCTTTAAAGAAAGAAGGCCAAAGTCATGAAAGTTAGGGAATAAACTATTAAACTGCTTGGGATTGAAGGAAACCTAGGAGTCTTTGGCAACTAAATAAGTTACTTTAAATTGCTCTTTGCATTAGATCAAATATTAATGTGAATTTCTTGATTTTGATAAGTGAACTATGTTTATACATAAGATTGTTCTTGTTTGTAGAAAATATGCAGTGTAGTATTCAGGAGTATTGGGCCATCATGGCTGTAACTTAATTTCAGCTCATTCAGAGAAAACAGTAATATGCATACATTTATGTATTGAGATACTATTATAAAGCAAATAGTGTAAAATGTCCACAATTGGGGAATCTGGAAGAAGAGCATATGAGAGTTTTTCCTACCAGTATTTCTATAAATTTGAAATTATTTTATAATAGAAGAGGTTAGAAAAATAAGTATTTATAGTATCAATTCACAGAGAAAATATTTTAGCCTGCTATGGAAAAACCAAGTTGTATTTAAAGGAAATGTGATACAATTTAAATCTACACTTAAATTAAAATGTTGAGCAGCCGGGCGTGGTGGCGCACGCTTGTAATCCCAGTACTTTGGGAGGCGGAGACCGGAGGATCCGGGTTCGCAGCCAGCCTCAGCTCTCTCTCTCTCTCTCTCTCTCTCCCTCTCTCTTTTTGTCTCTCTCTCTCCCTCTCTACTTAGTGAGGCCCTCTGCAACTTCATGAGACCCGGTTTCAAAATAAAGTATAAAAAAAAATAGGGCCAGGGGTGTAGCGCGGAGGTTGAACACCCCTGGGTTCAATCCCCGGTACGGCAAAAAAAAAAAAAAATGTTGAACACTTTATTATAACTGTCTCAGTATCCCTTAACTTTTTATTAAAGCTATCTAGTTTCTCTGATAAGTTACCATGAATATTTTACACCACCATTTGTATTTATTTCAAATAAGTTTATATAGAAAATGAAATCAGGACATAGATCTACTACTGTGTTACTTTGAAATTTTTAACAGGATAAAGGGGATGTACTTGTAGAATGAGACACTTTTTAATTCTTTGTCTATATCCACTTCATGCAACATGCAAACATATTAAAACCTGAGTGGTCCAGGTGGTCAGATGCAAGATAATCATTCACAGTCACATACAGTTTGTTGTGCTGTGTTCTGTAGTCTATAATGAAACAGTTCCCACAGAGCATTGCCTTTGAAAAAGCACAATAGTACTGAGGAAGGGTGATGGGTGCTAGTTACCCTTCTTTCATTTAATTTTGGTGAAAAGCACACATACATATTAGTGGTTGTGACCTAATATAGTGGGGGGGGGATTAATACTAGGAAATTCAGAAAATGGTACACAAAAATTGTTTAAAATTTTCAAAACTTTAAAAGTACATTTAAAAAGTCTACTACTATACTGAGCATGAGAAGGTGGGAAGGGAAAGAGGGTAGGAATTGGGGGAAGGCTAATTGACTGATGTGTGCATGTATACTTCTATCACCCTGAAACCCATCAAGATGTATGATTACAATGCACCAATAGAAAAAGAAAAAATTACAAAGTGCAATTTCATATTTTCTAACGTCTGTCAATTCCAGACTCTGGGATATTACAGTTTATTCTCAAGCAAACTAAATTTGAATTTAGATAATGTCAATATTTTACCTTCAGGGGGAAAAATAACTTAAAACAGGACTCACATTGTAACAAATAAAAATAGGAAAAAATTAAACTCTCTGTACACTAGAGATAAATTTTACTCATTTTTGCTTATACAGGGACCAAAGTTATTATGCTTAATATCACAGATAAAATATTTGGGGGCATGATTTTTTTGTGTGTGTGACATTGAGTAATTAAGAAAAGCAATTACCTTAAACAAGCAAAAAAGATCAAGTAGCTATTTTATTTTTAGGATAGCACTATAATTTTAAATCTACCCAAATTAACTCAGTAGTTATTACCATTATTGCTAAGAAAGAAGCAAAATTATTTGTCTCTCAGACTCAGATTTAATTTAAAATCTGTTTCAATATATTCTATTATAAAATACAGAAAATCATTCATATTTAGGCTTCTATGAAACTTAACATCCTAAAAGGAATATTGAATAAAGTTCTTTCTTGAAATAATTTCAGAGGAGAGGGTTGGAACATTTGAGGATTTTGTGAGAGAATAAATTTTCACATCAGAGATATGAATTAACAAGGTTTAATTGTACCTGTCAATATTTCAATCCTTCAGAAATATATAATACATCTCTGGTAGCTTTTAAATGCCAGTAACATTGATTTTATGTCATAAGAATGTATGTATCTGATTTGAAAGGATGTGCTACCTTTCAAAAGCTTGAATTTTTATTTTACAATTTTTTCATATTAAGAATATTATAGTCAAGCCAGACATGGTGGCGCACGCTTGTAGTCCCAGTACTTGAGAGGCTGAGTAAGGAGGATCGCAGGTTCACGGCCAACCTCAGCTACTTAGTAAGGCCCTCAGTAACATAGTGAGACCCTGTTTCAAAGTAAAGAATTAAAAAATAGGGCTGGGGGTGTATCTTAGAGGTAAAATGCCCCTTGGCTCAATCCCCATTAACACACACACACACACACAAGTCATATTCATTTACATGAGTCAGAAAACCAAAGAAGAGATCCTTACCTGGGCTCTTTGGACATTCTGTGCTTTTCTCAGTGATCAACTCAAAGAATCAAAATTGAAAAACTGAAAACCAGGCTTAATTCCTCCTTCCTGTAACAAGGACCCCACCCCCACCCCTTGCTTCCTTCAGAATTTGTCTTTTAGTGACAGTCTGTCTAAAAACACAATTGTATTCTCATAAGTAGTGTTTTACACACACACACACACACACACACACACACACACACACACACTTCAATTGTTAGTAAAGAAATATCTTATGGATATCTTCAATGGCTCTACATAGGATAATTTAGAGGTATATCCAGGCCCTATCTGTCCTATTCCATTAAGAAACTACATTTATTACATTGGTTGCTTTATATTTTATGCCATTTATTTGCATGTTTAAAATGATGTGCAAGTGTAATTGGAATACATAAACTCTAAGGCATTAAAGAATCTTTAGCAATTATTACATCCTAACCAACCAATGAGCAAGGCTGTCATGACATGGGATAGAAAGTTTGGGAAAAAGGAGCTGGGGTCCAGAGTTCAGGCAACATGCTAAATTGACAAGGAGAGGGCCTTTGTGGGTTTTAGGCCAATCAGGATATCAGAACCATGCATTGTTACAAAAATTGCAATGCTTCCGATTAGATCGAAAACACTGTTCTCCACATTTTTTAGAAGCAGAGACCAAAAAAAAAAACAAACAAGGTAAAATAAGTAGCCCAATGATTTACAGAGAAAAAGTAGCCATGCTAGGTTTCTAACTCAAAATGATTTGATTCTACAGTTCATGCTGTTTTGTATAGCTGTGCTTCAACAAGCAGACATAGAACCCCCTGTGCATATGGAGAAAGAATTCTGTCAAAACCAAGAAGAGATGTTGAATAAAGGGCAGTGGAGCATGGACAACACACTCCAAACTCACACTAAGTTATTTCTGGATCCAATTCTGGTATTTTTCATGTTTTAAAATTAGAGAAAAGAAATCCCAACTACTATATTGCAGAAGCTATTGTACTTTTGCATTATAGATGTCCTCCTAGACACCAGGACACTAATGGCTTACCTACAAGCATGCTTCAAAAACAAAGGATTACTAAGCTCTGAGGAAGAGAAAGATCTATTACCACATAAATTCAAAAACACTAACCTGTGTACCCTTGGGACTCTCTCCTTCCAAAGAGCTTACCTCCAAGCTGTGGCATTGCCAAGCAAGTTTATGAACCAAGGAAAGTATCGATCTGGTTCTACTAGTTTCTGCTTTTAGACAATTCTTGCCACCTCTCAGTATCTCCCTGTACCTTCACTTCCTCCTACTTCTATTGGTATCTTGTCACCAGATGTACAGTATCTTGTGTTGCAGTCCTAACCAATTGCAAAACTGCCCATTTCTTACCCAAATTCCATGATAAATAACCAATTTGTCCTAATTTTCCTTGAGATGTTTTTTTCTACATTTTCACTTATGCTAGCTCAATTGTTAGGAGCTAGTCTCTCTGTTACTAAACGTATTTATTAGGGTTTTCCAAAGAAACAGAACAAATAGGATGTGTGTGTGTGTGTGTGTGTGTGTGTGTGTGTGCGCATATAGTGTTTATGGTATGTATATAAGTACACCTATTCCTTAGTACCTTCCTTAGTCAGGGTGGGTGAATATTTGATAAATATTTTTCTTGAGCGCTGGGCGTGGTGGGGCACGCTTGTAATCCCAGTACTTTGGGAGGCAGAGGCCAGAGGATCCGGGTTCGCGGCCAGCCTCTCTCTCTCTCTCTCTCTCTCTCCCTGTCTCTCTCTCTACTTAGTGAGGCCCTCCGCAACTTCATGAAACCCGGTTTCAAAATAAAGTATAAAAAATAGGGCCAGGGGTGTAGTTCGGAGGTAGAACGCCCCTGGGTTCAATCCCCGGTACCGCAAAAAAAATTTTTTTTTTCTTGAATCTATTGACTGAGCCATATTCTAGAAACTAGATAGATGATCATGATAGATAGATAGATTGATAGATAAGATAGATACAGGGAGGAGAGACAGAAACACAGGGGAGATTGAAACTGATGGATCTATCATATGGAACTGGGTCATGCAATTAATGAGGCTCTTGAGTCCCAAGATCTGCAGGGGAGTCAATGAACCAGAGACCCAGAAGAATCAATGGTGGAGTTCTAATCCAAAAGCCAGCAGGCGTTAGATCCTCCAGGAAGATCTGATGTTTCAAATTCAAAGGTAGAAACAGTTGATATTCCAGATTGAAGACCTCAGGCAGGAAGAATTCTATTTTACTCTAAGGAAGGTCAGACTTTTGATCTACTAAGGCTTCCACATGGTTAGATGAGTCCCTGTATAATGTTATACAGGGAGATATGATTTACTCTGTTTACCAACATAACTGTTAATCTCATTCCCAAACACCCTTACAGCAACACTGAGAATATTTGCCCAACCATCTGAACATCCCATGGCCCAGTCAAGTGACACATACAATTAACCATCATACCATATCACAAAGTAATTCTTGTATACCTTTTAGGATATCAGATTTTTTAGTAAGTAAGTTGCTTTCCAAAAAGTACCTTTAGAAATTCTTCAAAAATTATCTTAAAAACAATGAAACAACATTATGAGCAGATAAGCAAAAATGTGCAGAGTCCATGTGGTTTGAATTGCTGTTCAAATGTATGATATGATCTGTATGAAAATTAGAGCTGTGCAATGTCTATATCTGAACTGGCTTATTCACAATTAGACAACCACTTAAAAGGTGAGAGTTTTACCTATAAACTTGAAAAATGATAAAGGCATGTTAATATCAAAATTCATGAAAAGCAAAACTCTTGACCCTACTCAATGTATTTAAGATATTCTGTTTATTTATAAATATTATAATCTTAAGCATACAGAAAAATAACTTATTTTTTCAGTATGAGGTATATTTCTTCAATTTATTTGATTCAAGTTCAAAAGATAAAAGAAAAAAACTTACCCTATTATACACACACAGTGGTATTTGATGTGATAATAAAAGTTGCTCAATATCCTTCCTCATAATCATAATTTTCCATATAATTCTGTATTTTCAAGTCTATGTAGTATAGACCTAGTTTGGAAATCTCTATCAAAGACATTCTTAATGCAATCGTTACCTACACTGTTCTAAATGGCATCTTTTATCTCCTATTCAGAGATTTCAATTGCTCTCCTAAGAGTCCAGAGATTGTTTTCTCTTCACACAGCCTCTCAGCATTTATTAAGGTTCAGCATCCAGAGGTTTAACCATAAATGAAACAGTCAAATGAAATGAAGTTGTCTTTTTTCTCAAAGTGGCATTTCTTACCTACTCCAATCTCTTCTGTTTCTTCATGTGCTTGTGTGTGAAACTGAGTGAAGCTCTAACTAGGGCATTAACTATAGACGCTGCAGTTTCTGGGTATCATTATTCAGTGATGTGTATCCTAGGTTTTTATCACTAAAGCTAAGGCTTTCCACTTTTCATTCCCATTTCTTCCTCTTTCCATCTTCCCCGACAATCTATATTAATATTCAGCATTCGATGGGAGAGAGAAATGTTTCTCTTAGGTTCTGAAAATTACTACCTTTAGTTTATTTTTCTTTGCCTTTTTTGACAAAGGGTTAAAAACCCACTTTGAATATGCATACAATATAAGTTGAATATCTCAAAAGCTTACTACCAGATATCCCCAGTGGAGCTTGTTGATAAGAGATAAGACTTAGAAGAGTTTATTACTTACTACAGTGAGGGAGAACACAGAGCCTTGCATACCTTAGGTAGCATCTTAGAGTGTGAAAGATAAGATCAGGTGTACTTAAAATTATGTGTTTGATTTCAAAGTGGGGGCTGACTTAGTATGGGTTGAGATCCCTGATACAACAGTTCAAGACTGTTAGGCACAGCAAAGTGAGTTATTTGAGACAATGAGGGCAAAGAATATTAAGAAAAAACTGCCTGTTGATGTTTTCCATTGAAGAGAAGGTTGATCTTTCTGGGGAGTTCCTATAATGAACAATCAAGTTATTTGTCTTAGATGGAGATTCCTGGAAGAATTTACTCAATTGAAATAACTGAATAAATGAAATTCCTGGAAGAATTTCATTTACTCAGTTATTTAAGTCAGAAGTTCAAAAAATACTATGATCTCAATAAAGAGTTGGCACAGAGTAGGCAGTCAGATCTGTTGCTTCATGGAGTGTTTAGTTTAACAGGGAAACCAAGAATGTACATGATCAAGTATAGTAGGGAAGCCACTTGTTCTCTAGAAAATAGCCATTTGAGTAAGAAGATGTGGGTTATTACAAAAGTGTAGATTGTGGGAGTAGATAATTCTCCCACTTCATACAGGAGATACTTTGTGAACTGAGTGCTGAAAGATGACTTGATATTCTCCCAGGCAATAAGAGGTAACTTAAAATAAGGGGTATTAATTGAAGCACAAGCTAGTATAGAAAAAATGTTGGCAGTATTTTTCATACATCTATAATCAAACAACATATTTTCAAAGAGCAAGAAAAAATGCTAGTAAAAAGGCATTTTAAAGGGAAGGCTCAGATATGCTGAACCAAGTATTTAATTTAATTGATTCTTTTGCTGGTCGTGGTGGTGCATGCTTGTAAACCCATTACTTGGGAGGCTGAGACCGGATGATCCGGGTTTGCGGCCAGCCTTAGCTACTTAGTGAGGCCCTTTTGAACTTAGTGAAACCCTGATTCAAAATAAAGAATAAAAAATAGGGCAGGGGGTGTAGCTTGGAGGTAGAATGCCCCTGGGTTCAATCCCCAGTGCCAAAAAAATAATTTAATTGATTCTACCTTTTCATGACTACCACTTAGTTTCTTCCTCAGGAAGGTGTGTGAACATTGGATAAAAATGTGCCTTAAATCTGTTGATTATTTGATGAACCATATTCCAGACACTTGCTCAAATAAAATATTTCTAAATTTAGCATGAGTGAACTGGAAAAAAAAGGAGCCATCCTTGCTGAGTCAGTGTTTTCATTTGTACATACAAGGTGTTTATTTCTACCAGCAGGTGTTACTTACCACTGTAGAAGAAATATTTCATATTTTAGAATTAAAATATATTTTGTCCAGTCAAACAGGGACATCAAAATGTCATATCAGAATGGGCAGTAATGTACAATTGAAGTGAATAGCTGGTGCTTCTTTAGATTGTTAAGGGGGAATAAGTAGGGTAAAGGAATAGTCTTTTTGTTATTTTTATATCCATTCCATTGTTCCACAAACTACATTAAACTTTGTCCCTCGAGTAACCTTGAATATTTAACCACCTGCTCAATTTGATCAGGCAACATACAAACTCTGAAAAGCTGCCTGCGTAAGAACTGGAAAGAGTATGCTTTTAATATATGTAAAATTAACTACACAGACAGCAGGAATGCAGCTTCACTTACATATATGTTGAAGGATGAAAACTTGGAAAAACGCTTCTAAGCTAGCTAAAGATTTCCGTTTGTTTTTATTGGCATGGGCCTGGATATATTTGAGACATTCCATTTAATATGAGACTTAGAATAGTGTTCTCTCAGTGGGATTTTTTTTCCCAAGGGAGCCTATACGTGAAATGTTTGAAGTTTTGCCCAACTTGTGGGTTATTGACTTCCTTCAGTATATACTCTCTGAAATACTTACATAGTGTGGACTCCCTGAGATGGTGGGATGAATGTGCACACACATACATACCCTAAAATATATAATATAGTGATTAGAAATACTGCTCAACCCATACTTTGAGGTTGATTTTGAATATATCTTAAATATTTTTACATATATGTTGATCTAAAATTATGGTATTTTAATCCTTGATATAAAAGTGCACATATCCCACAATATTTTGGTATGGTTTGAAGTGGTCAATAAAAGGTTAATCATTAAAGTACTGTAGTTCATCATGTAAAGGTATATTATCCTGATATATGCAAAACAACTTTATAGAATCTATACACATTGATTAAATGTTGCTATCTTTCATATTGTGCAAGTACTACTAGAAGACAAACTCACTGAGAAAATAGAGTTTACTCAGAAAAGGAAGTTGTGAGTGTGACTTAGTAGAGATGTCTTGCCAACTAAAAACATGGGAATATAACTACAGGGTTATCTAGGTTAATTAATTTATATTAATCAGTTTTTAATAATTTTATTGGTGCATTAGTCTCACATCATAATGTAGTTCATCATGATAGTGACATATATGCACCAGCACTTGGTGGGCTTTCCCCCGGCTCCCTCCCCATACCCTTGTTTCCCCATACAAGATATTGAGATTGTCATTGGTATTGTCACATATGTAAATAATGTCTCTTTCTCCTCCCCAAAATCACCTCCCTCACTATACTGGAGATTTTTCTCCATTATCTCTCTTACATCCCAATTATTCCCTAGCTTCCACATATGAGAGAAAACATATGAACCTTCACTTTCAGTGACTGGCTAATCTCACTTAACATACTGTTCCCCAGGTTCATACATTTTGACAATTGAACTAAATAGTTGCTTCACAAAAGAAGAAATACAAATGGCCAATAAATACATGAAAAAAAATGTTCAACATCATTAGCAATCAGGGAGATGCAAATCCAAACTACAATGAGATTCCATCTAACCCCAATCAGAATGGCAATCAACAAGAATTCAAACAACAAAAGATGTAGGGAAATAGAAATTCTTCTACACTTTTGGTAGAAGTGCAAATAAGTGCAGCCATGGATCCACCATATGATCCAGTGTGATACCACTTCTGGGTATCTTTCCAAAGGGACTGAAATCAGAATATTATAGTAATACATGCATATCCATATTTATAGCAGCACAATTCATAATAGTCAAATTATGGCGCCAACCCAGGTGTCCAACAACAGATGAATGGATCACAAAATTATGGGATTTGGCCGGGTGTGGTGGCGCACGCTTGTAATCCCAGTATTTTGGGAGGTTGAGACAGGAGGATCCGGGTTCGCGGCCAGCCTCAGCTAGTTAGTGAGGCCCTTTGCTACTTAGCGAGACCCTGTTTCAAAATAAAGAATGAAAATAATAGGGCTGGGGGTGTAGCTCGGAGGTAAAATGCCCCTGGGTTCAATCCCCGGTACCACTAAAAAAAAATTATGGGATTTGCATATAGTGGAATTCTACTCAGTAATAAAGAAGAACAGAATCATATTAATTTGTTAATGGTGGAAAAACAAATTTATTTTATGACTATCAGATTACAAAGTTATGGACAATGTTGATTTTGACTGAGAATTCAGGCTTACGAGGCACCGTCACATTTCAATTTATTTGTGGGACCAGACTGAATAGGCTTGATTTGGGTTTATCTCATAGTGTATTAGATATTGTTGTTGTTCTGTTTTTCTATTTGCTGATTTAAAATATAATGTCCAGATTCACAGTGGCAAGAGAATAAATTATCAAGATTTTTTTCCACAGTATCTTGACCAATTACATGTCTTTATGATATTCTTAATTTTATGATTTAGAAAGAAAATAACTTTCTCTTTCAAATGACTGAATGGCCAAGTCAGTTCTAGGTTAGTTTCTCAAATAATGTTCTATTCTTTGGGCCTACTGCATCATATCATTTGGGTTATTAATACACTGGAATGCTGTGCTGCTGTTCATAGAATTATGCTCTGCTTTACAGAGTGATTTAAATTTAATATTCATGAATCCTTAAGTAGAAGTTTTTTTGAGGCCAGTCTACAATGATTTTTTTTACACATATCAGTTTCTGGAAGTTTATTTATCTCTACATTTTTGGCACATAGTCAATTGATCTTTGATAGACTGATAATTAATGTGTTCTTGGGGATCTTCTAATAAAATAATTTGATGCATCTATCATTGTTTCTGGATAATAGTATTGGGATATTTTTCTTTTTTCCTTTTTATGCCTTGAAGAATTGAGGAGAACAGGCATATCTCATTGACTAAAATTCCAAAGCTCAAGCTTCCCTTAGGGAAGTTGAAGTCAGTGGCTTTTATAACTGAAAAGAAGCACACAGCAGGACCCCATTCTATTAGAACACTTCACTAAAGAATCACAGTTAGGCAATTTCCCCCCTCTGAATTGCAGTGTAGGATATTTTATGAAAATGACAATTGGTGCTATAATTTTCATGTTTATTTTCATCTTTGTTCTTTCCCCTTTAACTTTTTTTCTCACTCCTTTTTGCCCATGTAAACATGCATTGCTTAGAGTTTCAGGAAAATAATTCTGGGTTTTATTTTTCAATGTAATGGATGTCATATGGTTTCTTTGCATTAAAAGGTATTTTCCCCATATGTTTGTTGTTTTGGAATGAGATATTTTATTTTAGAGTCATTATTACTTATTTGTTTTCTTAGGTCTTCTATTCCTAAGTGCCACTCATTTCAAATTCTCTATGGTTATATAATATTGCTACCTTACTTGATTTCTCACTTAATAGAAAAAGCATATTCATTAGATATCTTGCTTCTTCTTCCTTTTCACTTGATATTTTTAAGTTCTCCTTTCCAAAATTAGTGCACTTGAAATTAGTAAAAGATTACATAATTATTAGTCCTTGCTTTGTAATGAAAATTTGACCATTTGAATTACATAATGGAAATATTAACTGTTTCAAAGAAAATTGAGAATACTTATCTTTTAATTTCAATATATGTTAGATTACTATTGACACTGAGTTATACAAGTAAACATATCTATATCTATCTGTAGATATATATTTCCCAATTTAAATCTAATTTACTTTATTTGTAAAAATGATTTTTAGGAGATTATGAATTGAGGACAAAACTACTAGAGTATGGCATGCTGACTTTTTAAATACACCTTTATTTAAGTTACATAGTATAATAAAAATTGTTTTTATCTTTAGGGGGAATGACACAATGAAATATTACATTTATTGTGTGTCTAAATTCTTGGTTCATATGTGAAATTTAGGAAATTGTTATTCATGCCAAAATATGTCAATCACAAGGCAGGCTTGTGCAGAGGCAAGGAAAGTAGTGTGAGAGCAAATGTTTATGTGCATGTAGGTGTTTTAAATAAATATTTTATTATAGAAATAATACCTACAGTGAGGGAGGGGCAGAGGAAGGAAGGGAGGGAGAGAGCAGAAGCGCACACATTCTTTTGCTAGGGTCAGAATGGTTTGACAAGAATTTTCATTCATGCCTTTTTTCCCCTTCATTTATTTAACAAGGGTTCGTTGGGTACTTACTAAGTGCCTAGCACTATGCTAGGTGCAGAGGATTGTACAAGGACAGAACAATAGAAAGTTAACATTACTGAGTGCTAGGAAGAAAACAAAGGGAAAATATGGACTTGTGATGTCACATAGGGTGGCTTTTGTGTATAGCCATAAGTTGTGTCCAGGGAAAGAATATGTTAGCATGTGTCAAGACCCGAGTGTATTGTTTTTGAGTGACAGTGAAGGGTTAGTATGGGTAAAACAGAGGAAAAGAGAAAAGGGGGAGAGGGCTAGGTTTTTGCTTATCTTGTCTATCTGGAGAAATTGGCACAACTTTTGCTCAGCTACCATCATCCTTGTCACATGAGCTGGAAATATGATATTCTGATCTAAAAATTGAGGGCCAATCCTAAATATCACAGCAGGTTTGAATGCTGTGATCCATTGAATAAGCTTTTAAAAAACGGTGTGGGTTAGCTAATTAATTCCAAGTAATACTGCTTGTGCACATTGTATAGATTAATTAGAATGTTTTCTCTGTCACAATTCCAATAGACACTATGCCCAGTCCAAACAGTTGCCACTCTAGTGGGTAAGTCAGATATGTTATCAGATAATTTCAAGAGATGGTACAGCAGAGTGAAAGGGATAGCTAGTTAAGAACATTACAGTAACACGGTGTCCTGGGATAGATTTCTGTATGACTAGTACAATCAATCTTGAGAAATGATTGGGACATTAGCATGCAAATAAACATAAAGAAAAAATATTAAGGAATTGCACAGTAGGAAGTGGCATGGAGGAATGGATCCCAGTTCCAATAAACAATTGGGAAAACATCAGGGTGGCTGGTATACAGAGGTTCAGGAGGAGCGAAAGAGGTTGGGGAGCTGGTCCAGGACTAGTTCATGCAGAATCTGCAGGCCTGGAAAGAAAATTGGAAGCCAATGAAAGAGCCCACATAGGGGAATATCATGATGACAGCTGCATTTTGAAAAGACATATATGATAAAAATAATAGTTTATTTGGTGTTGGAAAGAGATTAACATATACAGTATTCTTTGCAAGTCACATTAACAAGTTCTTTAGCACAGATAAAACCACAGAACATAGTGTAAATAGGAATGGTCAAGTGGTTTATACCTTCAGTGTTCTGCTCAATTCTCCATTTGTGTTTGGTTTTACTTGACATCTATGATATTCGACTCCTATTATTTTATGGAGACTGTGAAGAGGCCTTTCAACAGCAGCTGAAAGTGCTAAGTTATAAATATAAAATTAATCAGAAGGGTTGGAAAAGGTTTGAAGGGCTTTTCCAAGATAAATTTTTGCAAAGTTCATTTAAAGACAAATTGAATTAGAAAATTTGCAATATCATGGGCTGACGTCACTTATATCACTTACTGATATTGAGGGGTATAGGAGTTGGAGAGCACCAGTTCTTTAATGATCAATAAGCCTATTGGAAATGCCTCTTAAAAATTCATATTTTAGCTGGGCATTGTGGTGCATGCCTGTAATCCCAGTATTTGTGTGGCTAAGTCAGGAGGATCTCAGGTTTGAGGCCCTCAGTGACACTCAGCAACTTAGTGACACTGTTTCAAAATAAAAAAAAATAAAATAGGGCTGAGGTGTAATGATGGTCGAATGCCCCTGGATTCAATTGCCAGTACCACACACAAGAAACAAAATATATTAACAATGAAATCATCTTAAACTCAAATTTTGTTATTTTTTAAAACTAATTATTTTATTTTATAGAAACCTCAACATAAGTGGTGGAAAAAAACCTAAAAGTAAGAGGTAATCACTTCTGGCTTATTTTGAAAATAGTTTGTCAATATTCTCTATCACCCTCAGTAGCAAATTACAGAAATTGGGATCAAACTCAGAATAAAATATGAGTTTCCAAAACTCTAAACATTGTCAGAGAAGAAAAAAATAATAGTATGCATGTCTCTATGAGTCATTTTTAATATATGTTTCCTTTGCCTGAATTTTACGAAATTACTTATATTTTTCCACCTTTCACCAAATTCTTAGTATTAGAATCATTTTCAGATTTAGATAATCTTTCAAAGTTTTGCTAACTAACATTTATTACCTAGTACATAACATAGGCTAGTACTTTAAAGACAAAAGTGTTCTTTAGCTATTGTACCCATCATGATAGAAATCAAACTCAAGTTCTATAATATCATATACCTGCAAAATGGTAAAACTAGAACTTTAGCCCTGTTCATCATACTCCCAAATTTATTATGTATCTATATCATATTGCCCTCCTAAGAGTCACATTAAAATGCACTCACATTCTGAACCTGGAAGAAGATAGGAAAGTGTAGGAAGCAGCCATGCCTTCTTCCACAAGGGATACTAAGGAAATTGTCAATGGTAAAAATCCCAGATATTGCACTATTTAAAGTTATTAACTATGACTGAGAAAATGAAAATAAGTTCTAAGGGAATGTGTCACATTAGAGATTCACAAGATAGGATGCTGACCAGGTATAGGATTCAAGCTGTAAAATCAAAATGGGTACAGGAGCCCAGGAAAGTGTGTAATTTCAGACAGAGTTTTCTGACTTTACAGTAGATTATATAGCCAGCCTTTATGTCTTTCAAATCTATTTTTAAGTTGGATGTGGTGGCACAATCGTGTAATCCTAGTACTTGGAAAGCTGAGAAGGAATATGGCAGGTTCAAAGCCAGCCTCAGAAATTTAGCAAGATTAACTTCAGCAACTTAGTGAGACCATGTTTTTAAATAAAAAATGAAAAAGGCTGGGGGTATATCCTAGAGGTAGAATGACTCTGGGTTCAATCCTCAGTACTGAAATACGTATATATATAGACACTCTAGACCAAGAGTATCTCAACCTCAGGATTACTGACATTTTAGTAGGTTATTCTTTGTTGTGGGAGACAGGCCTTTGTATTGTATACTGTTGAGCAGTATCTCTGACTTCTACCTAATAGATACCAGTAACACCCCCTCCCCAAGTTGTAACATTCAAAAATGTCTGCAAACATGGCCAAATATCCTCTGAGCAACAAATGTCCCTGGGCAGCTCTAGTTAAGAACCGCCGTGGTACAGTATTCTGAAACTGCTTTCTAGAAGTACTTATCTAAGAATTTCTTGGACAAGCTAAGTCCAATTGTATTAACAGCAGAGTTCCATATCAATCCTTTTCAAAGAGATAATATAACTTGGAACCAGGGAGAAGATTTTTACAAGTAGCTTGTGTGTTCAGAATCTAGTGAAATGAAGAACAGCAAACTAGACAGATTGTCTGGGGGAGCCCTTGGTAGGTGTGAGTGAGGTCAATTAAAACTGTGTGAGCTGAATATGCGTTTTCTTGTGCCTAATGATTTCTGAAAATCATTCGCTATGATGCATTAGACTAGCCAATTTAAAGAGTG
Organism: Glis glis; assembly: GCA_004027185.1. Lineage (NCBI taxonomy): Eukaryota > Metazoa > Chordata > Mammalia > Rodentia > Gliridae > Glis > Glis glis. The sequence continues at coordinate 11,811 of PVJS01008869.1, read as the reverse complement.
ATTGACCAAGGGAAAGAAATTGCATAGCCAATAGAATTGATAACAAATTTGAGAGAAATCGAGCACCAATCTTAGAAAGCTGTTTATGTGTAACATCTGCAAGAAATATTCATTATGAAGACATATTCACTGCATGCTGTTAAGTTAATTGTAAATTAAGACTATAATATACGGGTGGTACAGAAATGGATAACTTAAGACTGAGAGGCTTTTTTAGTGCCTGGTTAACCAAACATTGATTTCAACAAATAAAATGAAGCTGCAAATAAAAAAGAAGCTTTCAGAGAGTGGGTTACACTTAATGTAAAATTCTGCAAAATCAACTGCAGGGTAGCAGTTGGTCATTTCTGAAACACTTTACAACGTTACAATAGTTTTGTATAAATGCAAACAGATATGAATCATTGTCTCTAGAATCCTGGGAGACCTGGCACAATCTTTCCACCAGGATGTCTTCTTTTACAGCCTCATTACACTTGCCAGTGATTCATGGGTGTTAGGCTTGACTGAGAAGGGTGGAAGGGGCTAAGGAACTCAGTATGCTATATTTCAACCATGCAAATGAGCATATTTCCCTGGGACTAAAAGGCAGCATTTCTAAAAGAAATGGATTAATCTCTGTCTATTCTTATTATCCTTTTGTTGAAATATTCAACGTAAGTCAAGTCCATGAGAAAGCATTCTCAGTACAGCATCACATTGCATCTTTAAAGCTGGAAAGAACAATTTTAAAGATTGTCAAGAAGTACTCGATGTGGGGCAGCGATGGGGATGCAAGTGATAGGGAAATGAGTAAATAGTGGAAATGAATTAAGCACAAAACCTCTTGGGCATCAGATGTGCCAAGACACTGGTCCAAACCAGTCTTTGACCAAGTTATGCGTCAGTGAAATGGATTCATTTTATTGGGACAGAGCAGGGTTTAGGGCACCCCCAACATAATATTGATAACAACGCCCTTTATTCTTTATTTAGATCAGTAAAGCAATTATTTCTCTGAATCTTTTTATTCCAAACTGATATGCACATGCTTTGAGGAGGAAGAAAAGAGAGACGAATACTCTTCCAACCCCACTAATAGATGATAAGCAAATTGAGAAAACGATATATTTTATTTGACATCAGGAGTTGCCCATCATTCCTGGCATATAACAATTGCTACAAGATGTGACTTGGGATCCTTGAAAAAATTTTCCTTGTAAAATTAGCCTAATATGCTACATTTTCACATAAATAGTAGAGTATCAGGCAGACTGTCAAAGCCTACTGAGGAAATCATAGCAGCAACTTTCTAGTAAAGCATTTCAATTCACTTTTGATATAATATCTTTGTGTCTAGGGCTTCCAATAATGATAATAATGCTATATGGAATATGTAAGTAAATAAAAAGTAAATATATACACATAAAAGTTAAATACTAAGCAAGTTATTTTGAAAATATAGAATAGAATTTTTCTGAGTGTCTAGGATACAAGTGATTTGAATAATTTAAACAGATTATTATGGATTATTACTGAAGAAAGCCTTGAAAACCATTAACAAGAAGAACACAGAAAGCTTATATGTATTTCTAATAAAAATTAGGAATTGTAATACTAGTGACTCATCTACTCTAATAAAACAGGAAATAGAAAGTAACTTTAAAACTAGTTGTGTGTGGTGGTACACACCTGTATTCCCAGTACTTGGGAGGCTGAGACAGGAGGATCACAGGTCCAAAGTCAGCCTCAGAAACTTAGTGAGACCCTGTTTCAAAATAAATAGACTGAGGGTGTAGCTCAGAAGTGGAAAGTGTAGTCTCAGTCATTTAAACCATAGCTGTATGTAAACTTATAAATAGGCAAAAACACAAAAACGACTTCCATTATCAACTTTATTTTTATGTCAGACATTTATTTCTGGTGTTCAATTTCATGCGTCTAACTGCTGTTAGGTCAGCACAACTTGTATAGTACATGGACAGCTGAAATTTAATACAATAAAAGTCAAGTTGATCATTTGTTCTTCTAACTAGCTTCTCCTTGAATATTTAATTTTTGTTACAACCATTTACAGTAAGTTAAATCTGTCTCACCTTTCACAAATTCAATAATCAAATTAATCAACAGGTCCTGATTTTACCTCCTGATTTGTTACCAATTTGTTTCCATTTCTGGTACCATTGTCATTTATCTGGTCCAGGTCCTCATGACATTTTATTGGAGCATTACAAAAGTATTGTTATCAGCTGGTCTTCTTCACTCTGGACTTGTTTGCCTCAATATTTTAGAACACCTGTCAGAGAGCTCCCTGGCCCTCTGCATTAAGGAACCTTAGCATATCATTCCTCATTCATTGCCTTTGCTCCTGCTGCCACCTGCAGGTTTACTCCTCTCCACCCTCCAGCAAAACTATACCACTTTTAATTCTACATTTATTCGTGTTTTTCTTGTCTAGACCATGAGAAAAAACTCTTGTGATAGCCATCTTTTATCCCAAGGGACTAACATAAAGACTGTCTGTAGTAGTTACTGTTAAAGGATACATATAGAGACATCAACATTTTAAAGAGTTTATTTGAGCATTTAGTGATTTCTGGATTGGGCAGCACTAGACTGTAAGCGCTTTGATGCTTCACAGGAGGAAGATGTGGTGAGAGATAAACTTTAATAAGGTTTTCAAAGAAGCAGGACAAAGAAAACATTTGATTGGTTAGAGCGAAAAGTCCCTAGTTAGAGATGGATTGCTGAAGTCTCTAGTTCATTTTTACATTAGATTGTGTGTTTGCTTAAGCAGGAACCTAAAGTTCAAGGGTTGACTCAGCCTAATGGCTTCCCAATAAAAAAAATAAATGAAAGTACTGGATAAGTACTGAATGAATTATCTAATTTGTGATTGGCAAGCATAGTGACAGTCCAGAGATACTTCTGAGATTTTGCACCTAGAGAAAATGATATCCAAATTACTGTGGATCAACAGAATAGAAACCTTTTTCTCCATCACTTAACAGTCAAATGTGGGTGTTGCAGATAGTGGCTTTCTGCCATCTAGGATCCAAGTTTCTTCTATATTCGGTGATACCGTTGCACAGGGTTTTGCTATCTTCTGCTTCTGGTTAGCAGAAGGGATTGGAGATAATGGAAAGGGTCAGCCTACTTTGTTTTTTTTAAATCACATTAGAAAGAATTAATTACAAAGATTTATTTAGAGGTAAGTGGAACAAGGCAATATAGTTCTTTTATGGAAAGCTACTTCCATCAAAACTCTTCTGTGAATATTGTGTGGATAGCTATACATCTCTACTATATGCCTGAAGAAAGCAAGGGTATTTGTGTTTGTACATCAAAGGGAGCTAACATATTTTGAATTCCAATTATTTAGAAAAGTCTTTATATCTATCTATTAGCAACAACTTTGGATAGGATTTGGGGGTAGCATCAGCCTTGGGAAGGCTTTTCAAAAACAATTAAGCCCATGCAACTTTTGTTTGGACTTCCAGCAAATTACAGGACCTGTCCAATGAGATTAGGCATATGGAAAAGCTCAGATCTCCCTACAGTAATTACATCTCACCTTCTTACAACCAGATGTTCCCCAGTACAGGGAGAGACACATGTTTGGTGAAGCAGGTGGAGTGCCTCCAAACAGGTCTAATTTTCAGATACTACTATTTGAAATAAAAGAGGAAGTCTCTTTTCTGCCTTTCAAGATAGTCCTCAATTTTCACTTATCAAAAATGTCCTTTTCAAGGAAATGGCTAGATTTCTTCATATGAATAATCAAATAACTGTATGTGCTATAGCCCGCTCTCCCCCATTTGAAGTATCTGAAATTAAATGAAAAATTTACCCAATAGAGATAGGCAGGTGCTATATAAACACATCTGTAGGTCATTTAGAAATTACTATCATCACTCTTTTCATTAAACTGACATGCATATATTTAGAAACTACTTTTCAAAAACCTAATGAAAGACTGTCCTTGATAACTTCTCTATATGTTCACCTATAAATCAGCATTAGAGTCTTTTACATAATGAGCTGCAGATTGCTGGGAGGGGGAAAGGAAGTTTCAATTTTTACTCTCATTTTTTAATAAAAATACGTAGGCCTGCACTTTATACTGTTTGCTTATATCATTTATACATCTGTTGTTACTGTATGTGTTTAAAGGGGTTTCTTCCAGGGTTCTAGATAGATAGGAATGTTCTAATATCACATTTCTACTTATTGAGCTGATTATATTATAACACAGAGCGAAATACATAAAGATACTTCAAAGTATATATAGGATAAATATATATGTCCTATATATAAATATATATCCTATATATAAATATATATATCCTATATATAAATTCCTATATATATCTGCAAGTGTAAGTTTTTCATGTGAAGAGTCTCGGAGCATCTCTATTGAGTTTGCTGCGTACTTTTAATAAATATTTATGCTGACATGGTGCCGTGAATAAAGCGTAAATTTGTATATGAGAGGTACAACAGCTGTTTTCTGCCTGAGTACTCAAAGCCTCACTAAGGCCTGTATTCCAGTCCTGTGTTCATGAAATTCCTAGGCTGTATGACAGGGCCCAGGAGGTGGAGACATAAAGTTGTTAAGGAAATAATGGGTTTCTGTGATCACCTCACACACAATTTCCCAATTTGATCCTCCTTGTGTAGAGTTTTATATAAGGTCATTTCACAGTGTGCATATACTGAGAAAGAAAACTAACATACATAATTTTCTGACACCAACATCTATCAGAGGTAAATCAGTGAGGTTATTTTTATATTGAAATCTGCAAACAAGTTCATGGAAGCCAAATATAATGCAAACAGAATCATCATAACTTCTGATTAAAACACCAGTGCATTCAATTTATAACATTTCATGTTGAACTGCACTAGAATTAAAATCCCTAAGTACTCAAGAAATCCTTTGTGTAGCAATGCTAACAACTTTGGAGTCTCGTCTGAAAATCCAGGTTATTCTTTACACAAAGCATAGACGTCTTAATATATACTTAGCTTCCACGATTTATAAGGGAAAGGGCTATGGAACTTTGATTCCATATTTCTCTAGAAACAGCACACATATTTGAAAGAGACTTTATATTTTGTACCTTTGGTTGTATATATTCTATATCACCTTATGGTTACAATATGAAATAATAAATAACACTGGAAAATGTTAAAGGGGTTCTTGGGACTAACTATAACCTCTCCAGTAAAATGTTCATCAAAACATGGAGATTTGTTTATGCTAAAGCTTTATTAAAATAAATGGCTTTTTCAGAGAAAACATGCCTTGTATTTGTCTCATTAGAGCGGTATTGCTGTTTTATGATTAAAAGACGGATTTTAAAAATATATATCCCGCAGAAAGCACTCTATCAAGTTTTCTTTCTGTAAGCATGTTTATTTTTGCCAATTAAACCTGGAAGTACCATACAAATGATAACAGGACCATGAAAAAGGTATACATTAATTTCTCACTTTTAGTTTATCTTTCTGTTAAAAACTGTGCCAGTTATAGTTGAAGGTGAAGGTACAAGCTGTGTTTTCAAGACATGTTTTTTCTCAGTAGAATCATGTCATGGGGAAACACTATGGGTATCCATCAAAGTGAAGCCTACAAGGACATAAAAGCCCGTTATTAGTGCACATTGTTTGTAACCTTCAGATGGCTTCAGCATTTCTGTCACAGAATGGCAAGCAGAACGAGAGATTAAAGCACATCATACCCTCAAAATTAACATCGCTACATAAATTATGGCTTTTATCTAAATCTAAAACAGTCTATTTTTTACTTTAAAACTATGAGTTATTACGGCCTCCAATCTTTGTAATAAAATGTTACAGTGGGTTCAAGTTCAGTCAGGTCAATGCTGGCTTCAGGTTAACATTATTGATTGAAACTTTCTAAAGCATCCTGGCAGAGAGACGCAATAACTTCGGACGGGGATCTAAGTCGAGGAACATACCCTTGTGGTTCTGACGGGTGTTCTGGACTATGTACTTGTTCCTACAACAGAAAACTAAAAGCAATGAATGAGAAATAAGTTTAGGATTCTATAGCATTGGTTAATAGTAGAATTTGCTTTTCGCATCCAGAATATCCTATTATCATCCTAATAATGATAGTACATTTGCAATTAGGTATTTTATTTATGGTTTTAAGAAATTATTTTCATAAATATTTTAATCTTGTTAACACTCTAAAAATCAAAGCCTTAGAAATATATAATAATGTGGTGGTTTTTAGATAAAAAATATAGTACTTAGGCATTCTTGGTGGGCCAAAAGTTTGAGGGATTTTTTTTTTCTTTTTCTTCCTGTTTTTAAAGACGATTCCCTCCTTTAAACAATGTTGATGAGATGTTGAACAGTGTTAGGATGAGGGCCACAGTTTGTTGTAATGGAAGAGGGCTTTTCTCTTTGCCACCCTGACTGATACAGTTAATGTGTACATCTGTGACCTTGACAATTTTTGACAAACGTACTTGAAATAAAGAGAACCATACTTCAGGCAAAATATCATAGCAATCAAAACCTTTGTCAGATAAATTGACTAAAAATATTGGCCCATTATTCAATTTATTTCATTTCTGTTAGTAATAGCCTCAGTTGACAGAGAGATTATTGGATGCTTCCATTTAAAATTATGAACAGAATTAAAGTTTAAAGAAAGTATAATCTGCCACTGATATTGTGCAGAACATATCACTTCGACGGCGTCCCTTTGTGCTGTTTGTTTGTTTTCTCACTCGTGGCATGTTAAGCGAGAGAAATGATATTTGAAAATACAGAAGTGGAAAATTCTAAAAGATGGGATAATTGGCATGCTATGTCAAGCACATGCGTAGACCTGAATATCTACAAAAATGGGTAAAGTCTCATATTTAAAAATTGAAAGAGCACTGTTTGAACGTTGTCTTTGAGCAGCTCTCAGGAAGATAAACAGTCCTACAATTGAAATTATCATGCACATTCTGACCCTAATTGGCTAAGTTCTCTATTAGGTTCACACCAAGCAATCACTGAAGCAATTATGGACACTTGTCCCGGGGCGACCGTCACCCAGGTGCTGCGGCCTGATTGTCGTTTGGTAATTACCTTAGTACTTCCCAAGTACTCCTTAGCATCAGTTAGGCGATGCAACATACTTCAAGTGAGTGAAGTCTCCTTGGAAGTACAAGTAAATACTTAATTATTTAGTTGGCTGCTTCATGTAGGTGCTGCCTGTTTACCTGGAATGTGCGGATGTATAATGAAAATTGTCTTCTGAAAGATGTTCACAGACATGAAATTGGAGATGAAATCCTCTCAATGAGCCGCACAGCTCCTTTTGAAATATGAAAAATACCTTAAATCATAGCGATGATAGAGGCATTGCCAACTTTAGAATTTTTTCGAGTCTTTGAAGTCTGACTTTGCTGAACAGATTGTAAATCTCTGGCCCATTACACACCTGCGGAGATTTTGGTGTTTTATTTCTCTTGGGTGAAACTGCAGAAGCCCAAACCATGTTAATCACTGTCAGAACCAGTTGTATAAAATGCCAAAATGCAGTGAACCAAGTGTTTTATAATAAATATGACAATGCAGTCAGAATGTTGTTTTGTGAGGCTTGTTATTTGTGGTAATTTTTCATTTATAATCTCTGAAAGGAAAGAGTTCTAAGGTTTTTATCAGAAACATGTTAACCACAGGGGAGAAGTCACCATATTGTCTAAATAAGACTCTTAAGTTCTTGCATAATAATTAATGCAGACAAAATTAATGCACAATTTAATGTTAGAATTTGTTTCAAATGCTTTTAAATGCCTGGGTTTTTAAAAAATTTAGTATCAATACTAAAATTGTATCTTTTACTATGAACAGTATATGTTTTTGAAGAATTAATATTCTTCCTGAATTATTACATATTCATCTTGTGTTCTATGTTTCTTTCTGTTTATAGTTGAATATGGACAGAGTTCACTAGAGTAGTGGAAAGGGATTGGGGGAGGGAAGAGGAGTGGGAAACGGGAGGTCCTGGGAAGGAAACAGGTCAAAAAATGGCATGTGCAAGATAAATGTATCACTGTGAATCTCACTATCATGTACAATTACAATGCACCAATACAACATTTAAAATACATTCGTGGTTGAATGTTACATTTTTACCAAAAAACAGATGTGATGATTGGGGTACAGAAAAAATAATTTTAGTTTTTTACTAGTGATTTCATTTGGCATGAGTGTTGAATCAATGAGATCTAATATAATTATAGATAACATGCATTGGCTTTTCCTTACCTAGTGTTCTGTCATCTGTTGTCAGCTGATTTCCCAAAGGAAACATATTCTGTGTCAAAGATGATAAACATGCCATAAATTGATGTGTATCCTTAATGATGGCTGGTTTTGATCTGTAACATAAAAATTAAGAATATATTTGAATATTCACACATCCTCTGATGGAATACTTTTGGTAGCATGTTATTTGAATAACAACTTGTATACATCTAAAGTATTTTATTTTTTAACTTTTATTGTTGCATTGTAATCATACATCATAAAGAAGGTCAGAGCAATAGAAAAGAGACGTGCGTGCTCATAGCACTTGGTGAGCTTCCCCCACCATCTCCCCAGGCTCCCACTCCTCTCCCCCCCTCCCCTGTATGTAGATTGGCCTTGATAATTATATATATGTACAGAGTGTCAATTGAAGTGTTTCTTTCCTCAGGTCTCCCTGCCTCCCCACCTGCCTCCCTCCCCTAGACCTCCTGTATTACTCCAAAGGGGTTTCTCCTCGTTTGCCTACAGTCCCTTTTGTATTCCAGTTTCTACCTAGCTTCCACATATGAGGGAAAACATGACCCTTCATTTTCTTGTGACTCGCTGATCTCACTTAGCATAATATTCTCTAGTTCCATCTATTTTCTACAAATGACATAATTTTGTTCTTTTTATGGCTGAGTAGAATTCCATTGTGTGTATTCCACTGTGTGTAAATTTACTTGAAGTCAACATTTGTTTTTTGCTAACCAATACATAAGTAAAATTTTTATTTCACTATTTCAGCTCCAAAAATATTTATTTTACACCTATGTTGTACTAAAGTAATATATAGAAGAGATACAAAAGAAATAGAATACATTCTTCTAGGTTACACAATTTTACTTAAAATATAATAATAGGAAGGCTGGGTAAAACCACCCTTTCTATGTGTTTGCACAATTTTAAGACATAATCTTGTAATTGCCTATTCACTGTAGGTAGTCTGCAATTAAAATTGTAATTTCTCAGCAGGGACCATGTATATTCACCATTATATCATTTTATTACCAGAAAAATGCCCATCACAATTTAAAGGATCAGTAAATATTTCTTTTCTTAATGGTTTAATTAAATGATTAATTGCTCTAAGAATTAGAGAAAAGCATGGTGGAGTTCTTCCATAACATATTTCATACATACTTTTATTGGTGCATTATAATTATCATAATACTGAGGTGTAGAGTGATAGGAATATACATGCACACAGCCCTTGGGGTATTTCCCTCTCGATCCCACCCCTTCCCTGTACATGTTTTTGAAATTGTTATTGGTAATTTCATATATGAACCTAGCATTATCCCCCCTCTCCCCACCCCTAAACCCCCTCCATTGCTCCATTGGAGTCTTTTCTCTTTTACCTGAGGTCTCTTTGGTTTCCCAATTTCTATCTAGCTTCTACATATGAGAGCAAACATACAACTATTCATTCTAAGGTTAGCATCATAAAGGTATGCTAGGCTGCTATTGCCTATTATCAGACTAATGACTTGCACTGAAATGAAGTTAAGTAAAAAATGAATAGAGCAGTACACATGTCTTTTTTCACTATCTGTATGCTCCTAACTTCCCATAACATTATATATATATATATATATATATATATATATGATATATATATATGTACCACATAATTAAACACACAAATACATGTGAGAATCTTCAGTTAGAGTCTACCTGAAACTGAGTAATATCATCTTCTCAAAAGTGATATGAGAATTAGAATAGTATGTTCTCTTCATTTGTATTTTGGGTAATGTTTAGGCTACAACACTGAATAAATAATTGAACTCAAAAACTCTAATGAATTATCCACAAAAATTAATTTGGGTACATTTTTATAGCTCCTTAGCAAAGATGTCTTCTCAATAATTTTTGCAATTACTAAAGCTATTATCAACTGAATTTTGTGTGTGACTAGAGCTCCTGAATACTTATAACTTTTCAGTTTCAAAGCTCTGAGTTATACATCACTAACCATTGTTCAATGGTGATAGAGAGGCATTGTGTCCTTCACAGACCACTAGCTTCCGATGATCTAATTTTATCTTCAACAATAGTTACAAGGGAGAGAAAAAATACAGTGCTGGAAAGGGTGTTTTAGCTATTATACACGTAAGTGATCAGAGGGGAGTGGGCTAAGCATTGTGTGGACCAATATTATTTCCAGACATTTCCCCACAGTCAATTCTTAACTTTTCTATGGAAATAGAATAAGTAGTCAGCATCAAATACAGGAGATGATCAGATAGATGAGATTTATGTACATACTTGAAATAATTTTATCTAGCAATGCAAAATCTACATTCATTTTGTCTTCTTCACACACACGTTTTAGAAATGTAAGAGTTTAACAATGCCTATTTATAGTCTTTCTGATTGAAGAGGAAATACTTTATACTGGCAAGAAAAATAATGCATTCCTAATTATTTTGTAGAGACCTGAGATATATATAGATGAACAGATAAGCGAATGAATGGCATCATTCATTACTCTCTATTTAAAGTCCTCTCACCCTGTCTTTGTTTTAGTTGCCTACCCTATCCACCTGTTGAGGGTGTAATATGATTTCTTCTCCCAAATAAACTCCAACCACATCAGAATAGAAACTATACCAAAATAAGTTGATGGTTTTGCTTTATCTTGGGGAAAATAAAATTGAATATAAAGAAATAACATTTCAAGCAATTGCAATTTATTTCTCTTCATACACCCTTTTTCCTTCTAAGTGATTTCCTGATAATGAGATTTTAAGGCTCAAAGATGTTACTGAAGGAAGACAGAATTTTTAAAAGATCTTAATTCTAATTAAATAGCAACTTATTGCAGTGAAAACCTGAATATAAATAAGGATAAGACTCTCAAAGATTAATGATGGAGACTTAGACCAAAGTTCCCATGTAATTCTTCTTAAAACTCTATGTGTGTGTGTATGTACGTGTGTTTATTAGACACAATAGATCTCTTGACAAAGAGTAATCATGTTTCTTAGACTTAATTTTCTGTACTTTTCCTGTAATCTGAGGAGCTGTGAAATAGCAATATTTTAAAGAGGTGGGAGAAAGTGCCTGTGTACTCTGGTGGCTGCACACCGTCAGTCTTTGACAAATCCCTCCATTATAACTGTACTAAACAAAAATTAATCCCATGCAGTGGTCCTGAAGGAAATCACCACTGGAACTCTCTAAGATGCAAGTGGAGAATTTGATTCTAAATGACCCAAAATATATTTGAGCAATATATACCTCATAGATTGAAAGAAATGCTTAATTTTATTTTTTTTTATTTTTTTTTTATTGGTGCATTGTAATTATACATTTAATAGGTGTTAGGCTATAAGAGTCATACATGCACACATTGCCCGATTTGCCCTCCCTCAAATCCCACCCCGTTCCCTCCCTTTAGTGCTTTGCACAGTGATTTGAGTTTTATAAGTTTGGATGAATACCTCCTGCGTTTTAGTGTGTTACCCTCCACCCCCCTCCCAACTCCCTCAGATAGGTCCTCTT
>PVJS01008868.1:0-51950 GCA_004027185.1 Glis glis | reverse complement strand
GGGAGAGGGAGAGGGAGAGGGAGAGGGAGGGCACAAGGTTCCAGTGTTGAAGATTGTGCTTGGTATCTACTCCCCCAGCACATACAGCTTCATAGAAAGAGATGAGTATGACACAAGACACAACTCTGCAAGAAAAAGTAAGTTGATTCTTGCAGATAACTGACCACCTCCCTATTTCTAACTCTTCCGATTTATCTTTGGTATCTGTTGCTGCTATTGTGTTGTCACTCCCGCCTCCCCAGATGGCATTATTCTCTGGGTTCTTGAGTGCTGCCAGCTTCTTTTGAAACTGTACATTTTGCTTTATTCCACTCTTCCTCATCTTGGGTTTTGACTATCATCTGTATTCTGAAGACTCCTGGCTCTGAACAGATTTCCATAATATTTTGTCTCCTATTTCAGGTGATCATTTTAAAATAATCCTGATTCACTGTATTTTGACTGCCAGAGTTACTTGTTTATTCACATGAACTTTTGATGCTCAATATCAATGCAGCAAATTAGACTGGTTTATTGCTATAACAGTTACTCTATGTGGCAGTGGTGCAATTTCTATCCAACAGAATTGTTACAATTTTCAGCTACTCAAAGAAATATTTTCGTTTTCTTTTAACGTCAAACCTAAACAATTGACTCTTGACTACACTAGCGCTATGGTAACATGCTTAAATTCTTTCTCTCTCTCTATAATATGACAAGACCTACACACTTGTGTCAAGGAAAGTGGCCTTTGAATTTAATGCACTAGATACCAGGTTTTCATTTTTGTTTGTTTGCTTTAGCTATTGGTGAAAGTGCTAATGATCAAGAATTACAGCCTCTCCTCTAACTTCTATAATAGTCTCTGGCAGGTGGAAGGACTTTCAAGGAATTTGTTAGAGAAAGATGCTTATCTGTTATCTCAGAGGAACAGACAGAAAATTTACACATAATTATGTTACGATGATTTGACATGACTGATGTAAATTTTCCAGAATGAGAACAGTTATTTTTCAAGTTGGTAGGTTATGGAAGAATGTTTTGTAAGAATGCTATGCATTAAAATTACCTAGTTTTTACTCATTTATCTCACTTTTAGAATTTTATCCTAATGAAATAAAGAAAATGTAGTAAAAACATTATGTCCAAAGATATTATCCAGAAAAGTCATTATATGAGGCTTTAAAAACATTCTGGATTTCCACCAATAAATACTAGGTAAGCTAGGTCATTACCCAGGTTTTAAACTTATGTTTATGCAAAAATTTAAACTTAAGGGGGAATATTTTTCTTACATTATTAACTAAAAAGGAGACAATTATGAAACATGCAGATTAATTGGAATAGATTAAGCTTGTTTTTATGAAGAAATTTTTAAATGAGGGAATTATTGTGTTATTTTAACTGAAAAATATTTTAAAAAATATTTTCAAGCTGGGCGTGGTGGCGCACGCTTGTAATCCCAGTACTTGGGAGGCTGAGACCGGAGGATCCGGGTTCGTGGCCAGCCTCAGCTACTTAGTGAGGCCCTCCGCAACTTCGTGAGACCCGGTTTCAAAATAAAGGATAAAAAACAGGGTTGGGGGTGTAGCTCGGAGGTAGAACATCCCCGGTACCGCAAAAAAAAAAAAAAATATTTTCAAAGGAATTACTTGACTTGGCTCTATGACTCCAGTTTGCTGTAGGATTTAAAGAAGAAGTAACTCACCCAGTATTTCTACTAGTAACTTTGATCATTATTTTGGGGTTTAGGATAAGGGAGGAGAAGGGGTAGTCCTGAGTGAAGGAGGTAGACTTGTTTTTCCTGGCTGCCTTTGTAAAAGAGTTCCTACTTTTTAGAACTATGTTTTGATCTGAGTAATGCATAGTCTGGAGCAACCATCTATAAAATGAATGTACTAAGTCATACCAAAATTTTATGCAGAAATATATTTTTGGTAATGGCCATTATTGCAGACCATACTTAAGATAAAGCACAATATAGATTTTTTTTCTGAGAAAGTTTGGCAACAGAAGAGAGAAGTTTGATAAGTAGATTTGATGGATATCTACCTAAATTTTTATAAAAAGTGTGTGTGTGTGTGTGTGTGTGTGTGTGTGTGTGTGTGTGTGTGAGAGAGAGAGAGAGAGAGAGAGAGAGAGCGAGAGAGAATATACTTAAATTTGATTGGCCATATGGTTCTCCTCAGGGAAACTGTGGGAATTAACACTGCAAAGATAGGCAGATGCCATGCTGTAGATTGGTTCTAAGCACAAGACTCACATTTTGTGTGTGTGTGTGTGGTACTGAGGATTGAACCCAGAAGCATTCTACCTCCGAGCTATACCCTCAGCCCTATTTTTTATTTTTATTTTGAAACAGGGTCTCACAAAGTTGTATAGGGCCTCACTAAGCTGAGGCTGGCCGCGAACCCGGATCCTCTGGTCTCAGCCTAAGATGCACATTTTTAAAGATGCATCGTTGAAAAATTTGCACTGTTAAAATGGCTTAATGAATATGTATCTAGTCGTATTCCATTGTCTTAATTGTTAGAATATTATGGTAACAGGGATAATGTGAAGAGAAGGAATAAAATCAGCTGGCATTTTCAATTAATAGAGAATACTTAAAAGTAAAGACAAGAATAAAGTCAACAAGATTTCCCACTTGTGAGATTGCTATTTTCAGAAAAACTAAACACAAGAAGTGGTTTTGGAGCAAGAGGTTGATGTGTAATTGCTGGGTTAATTACAAGTTTTTCATTAAACATTTGGGGTCTGCTTTATTAGTAAGTTCTTGGACAATGAAACAAGAGAAAAAATGAATCATCTTAATAATGGTAATTTTAAAAGGTCAAGTAACCAGACTAGAATCACTCAAAGTTTAGCACTTTTTATAACCATAATATATAGTCTAATTTAAGTAATTTTATATTTGTTTAATTGCATTCTGTGATGAATATTAATATTCTCTTTTTTCTCATCATTTTGAAAGTTGTACCAAATATTCTAGTTCTAAAAGAAATGGAAATGCTACAATTATAAATTTATTTGAAGTAATATAGCAAATATGAATTTCAAACCTATATGCTTGTATGATGTTATTAAATATCTGTACATGTTACAATTCAATATCTATAATTCTAATAAATAACAAATAATTTATTGAAAATAAAAATAATTATAGCTTTCAATATAAATATTTTTCACAAGTATCAGGGTGGTTAAAATGCATACTATTATATATTTAAGCTGCAGTTATGATTTCAAAGACCCTTTTTTTCTTGTTCTTCTAGGTGTTTAAGGTATCTATAGATTATCTCTAATTATAATAGTAACGATTACCTAATTTTGTCAGTCTTTTCAATAGATTATTAAAATTAAAGCCACTGAAAACCTCTAATTAATAGAGAGAGGAGAATATTTAAGAAATGAGTCTGTATCAGAGAAACTCTTCATATTTAATATGAAGGGGTTTCATTTGATTCTGTTTCTCCATAGAACAGAAATCAGGGAATTCTCAATGGCCTTACTCTATTAGACTTTGAAAGATAATTTTGCTTTTATTTTTAAACAATTAATAGGCAAGATATCATATTATATTAAAACAAATGGGTTTTGTTTGTTCTATTTATTTTCTATTTCTACTAATGATATTTTTCTTCAGTCAGTATTCTCACTGCTGTGACCCAAAACACTGGACAACTACAACCTAAAGGAAGGAAGGTGTACTTGCTCACAGTTCTGGAGGCCTCGGAAGTTTCCGTCCATGTTGGGTCAGGTAGCATCTGTAGCACTCAGGGCATGAAGGCAGGAAGCAGAGAGAGAGGGGAGGAGTATAAACCCCCCAGTCCACAGCTCCATGACATACCTCCTCCAGCCACTCTACTTGTCTACAGTGCCAGCCAATAAATCCATTAATTCATCAATGGATTTATCCACTGATGATACTAGAAACTTCATGTTTCACTTACATCACCTCTGAACATTTTTGACAATATATGAGCTCTTCTTTCTATATCCAAATCATAAGATATTTCAACTTAACTAGAATACTTTGATTTTAGATCTATTGAATTATATAAGTGGTTTATAAGTGTATTTACAAATTTTATATGCCTTCACCAGTTAAGATTTTATAATTGTTATCTAATCATTTCATAAGAATGAGAGAGAATTTTTAAAAGCATATTTGTAGATGAATGGAAAGGAAATAAATAACACACACACTCACAATGTTCTCTAATTCCATCCATTTCCCTGCAAATGACATAATTTTGTTCTTTATGACTGCATAAAATTCCATTGTGCACATATCCCATAGTTTTATAATCCATTCGTCTGTTGTTGGACATCATGCCTGGTTCCATAGTTTGGCAATTATGAATTATGCAGCTATAAACAGATATGCATGCATTAGTCTGGTAGTTTGGTTTCCATTCTTTTGGGTAGATATCTAGAAGTGGTATTGCTTGATCATTTTTGCACACTTCTTCTCCCCTGTAGAATCTGTCTCTAAACTTTTTAAATCACCAAATGAATTATTTTCATTTTCCGGTTTATCATGTAATTCATTTTAATTGTTTTAAAATAATAGTAGCTATATTATATGCATTTTAGAAGTTAAATTATTATAATATATTCTCCTTTTATAATACTGCAAGAAACATGTTTCTTAAGTATGTTTGAACAGAACAACAACATAAAAAGGTATTTGAACAACATGTGGAAATAGTATTTCAATGAAAATCCTGAAAATAAAATGTGGCAACTTCTATACACCTACTTAGCAGATAGTGCTCACTATGTGTGAGGATTGTTCTTAATGCTTCAGGGTTGTTAAAATACTTTTATTGATCTTTGCGGGTAGGTGGTGAGGTTATCCATATTTTAAAGCAAAATTGATACACAGAGCTGTTGAACAATTTTCTCAATGTCTTTGAGACAGTGTGTAGCTATACCACATATAATCCCAGGCAGTTTGAGTAGAGAGCTCACACACTTAGCTCCTATTTCTTGCTGCTTTCCCATTGAAGTGCCTTTCTTTTCCATATTTCGCTGATTAGGGTTTTCATCAAAATTAGTAAGTGGCAAAATCAAAGAAAAAGTTTTTTAATTGTTCTACTTCTTCCCTTTCTTTATAGAAATACTCTTTTCTTAACATTTTTAGAGTTTTCCCCAGATAACCACAAATTGCTTTAAGTTCATAAATTTATAAATTTTACTTTTTATTTTAAAACAGGGTCTCACTATATTATTGGGGCTGGCCTTTAACCTGAGGTTTATTTACTTGGCCTCCCAAGTACTGGGATTACAAGTGTGCTCCACCACATCTAACTCTAATATTCCGTTTTTTTGTTTGTTTGTTTGTTTTTGGTTAAAATTTACCAACTCTGTGATAGTATTTTTCTAACAGCAGAGAATAGACTATCACAACACAATATGACCATTTTCATATTTTTAATTTGCACTTTCTTTTTCAGTTCATGGTAGTGGGGATTGAACTGAGGGGTTTTCTACCTTCAAGCTACACCCCCAGTCCTATTTTATTCTTTATTTTGAAACAGGGTCTCACTAAATTGTGGAGGGCCTTGCTAAGTTGCTGAGGATGGCTATGACCCCGAGATCCTCCTATCTCAGCCTCCCAAGTACTGGGATTACAGGTATGTGCAACTACACCCTTCTTAATTTGCATTTTCTTAATGATGTTCAGCATCTTTCCACATACTTATTTCTAACCTATAAATCTTCTTTAATGAAGTGTCTGTTCAATAATGATGCCTAGTTTTCCCACATCCTACTTACAATTGAAGTAGTTAGTGTTTTTAATTTTAGACATCCTAATAGGTGTTTATGGTGAATGCATTTCCATAAGTTGAGAATCTATTGAAGTGCATATTTTGCATTCACATACCTTTTTTAAAGTGCCTTTTCAAATATTTAGAACTCATCTAATTGTATTGTTTGTTTGCTGATATTTGATTTTTGAAAATACTTTATATATTCTGGATTCAGCCCTTATATCAGATGTCTCCTTTGCATGCACACATATACACACACATCTATATATACATATATTATCCAAGTCTATATCTCTTAACTATTCATTATCTTACCACTGATTTGTAATAAAAGTAGAAATTCTGAATTTTGATAGTCTATGATTTATCATGTTTCTTTTAAAGAATGCAATTTTGGCAGCACTTCTAATCTTACTAGTTTCCTCTTGCCCATGTAACAACCACAATATTTGTGATTTAAAGCAAAATAAAATTATCATCTATAGTTCTGGTGCACCTGAATGGATTGAACTCAAGAAGTTGGCAGGGCTGCCTTCTTTCTGGACACTGTAGAAGAAAATCAGTTTTCTTTCCCCTTGGTCAAAGTCAGCAGTGGCTGAGTGAGTTTTACTCATACCATATTTCCCTGGCTTTGACTTGTCTGTCTCTCTCTTGCAAATTAATGACCTTGATGATTACACACATCTGATTGTGCACATCTGGTTAATTCAGGATAACTTCTCTAATTTAAGGTCTGCCAATCCATTTTATCTACTACATTATGTTGCAGTCAGTGAAGATATGAAGAAAAGGAAAGTTTTGTACATTGTTCACAGGAATATCAACTGGCATAGCCATTATGGAAAATAGTATGGAGGTTTGTCCAAAAATTGAAAATAGAGTCACCATATAATTTAGCAATCCTACTTCTGCATATACATCAGAAGAAACAAAATCAGTATCTCAAAGAGATAGCTGTAAGCCCATGTTTATTCCAAAATTATTTTAAGATATCAGGATACGGAAACAACCTAAATGTCCCCTGACTCATTAATATACAAAGAAAATGTGATATGCACACACAAACACATGTACAATCAAATGAAGCCTCAGTTAATGAGGGTGATCCTGCCGTTTGTGGCAGCAGGATGAAAGGTGATTCTATTAGGCTAAGTGAAATGAGTCGGACACAGAATGATAAGTGCTGTACATTATCATTTTTATGTGAAATCTAAAAATAAAAGTTTAAATTTATAGAAGCAGAGTGTAGAATGGTAGTCACCAGGTGCTGGGAGGTGAGGGACATGAGGAAATGTTGGTCAGAGTGTAATCGTTTAGCTATAGGATGAATAAGTCCTAGAGATCTAATGTGCAGCATGTTTATTATAGTAAATTACAATATACTATATACTTTAAATTTGCTAAGAAAGTGGATCTTAGTATTTTCAACAAAACCAGTAATTATCTGAGTTATAATAATGATTAAGTTCTTCATTTCTTAATTTTATCACCTATGTAATTTCTTGACTGGTGTGGATTGCTCTAATTTCCTTTGAAAATTGGATATTACTTTGTTTCTTTTTATCTCAGATAATTTTTATTGGAGGACAAATATTTTGAATTTTATCTGATTGAGAATTAAATATTTTTGTGTATTCTATTATTATTTTTTTATTTTGTTTTGGGCAAAGTTGAGTTAGTTAGACTTTGAAAATTTGTTAGGCTGGACTAGAACAGCATTTAGTCTAGGACAAATTTTGCCAACTTCCAAGGAAAGACTTTGCTGACTGCTATATCTGATACCCATAAAGTATTAGCTTTTCCATTCTCGATAGTGGAGATTGGCAATATTCCCAAAACTGCACATTCCAAGCCTTTCAGGAATTCCCGCCTCCACCACCACTCCATTGGCCTTAGAGTTTCCCCAATTCCTGCACTAATTGAAATTAAACTGAACATCAGAGAGGACTCCTGAAGATCTCTTTAGCTCTTTCTGAACCTTTCTTCTCTCTGGTACTATTTTCCATGAAAGGTAACCCCTCCCTTGGCTCTCAGGTATATCTTTTCAGTTCATGGAAACCGCTGACATTTGCCTGGATTCTCCTCACCTGCATGCATTCTAGAAACTTTTCCAAGTAGGTAAGCTGGTCCAATCGTTGGACTCGTCTTGTTTGTTCTCCTGTCTCACTGTGCCTTCCATGCTCAAATGTCTAGTGTGCTGAAAATCATTGTGTCACGTAGTTGGTCTTTTTTTTAAAGTTTGTCTCAGATGAGACAAAAATTTAGTCCTTATTGTCTATTTTGGCCAGAAGCAGAAGTTTCACAATGTAATTCGCTTCAAAATATAGAGCAAAAACTCCCCAAACCCAAAACAAACAAACAAACAACATGAAATACAAATAAATAAAACCAAGACTATTTGTATAGTTAGGAGACTTGAAACTAATAATCTTGAGTTATTTAATAGTGCCAATCTTTCTTACATACTTACATATATCTATGAATTTAGATCAGAGAAGTACTTAATTTCAAAGCAATTACAGTGTTGCTCACTATAAGCCTTTGGTTATATCCCTCTAGTATCTCAGTACTTAACCTTCAATCAGTGTGTGACCTCCATCTTCATTTTTTCCACTCTTGCATTTATTCCTGGCCTTTATCTTTTATGTGAATTGGGTTTTATAAACTTGGTCTCTATACACCTAATTTTTGTCTCTCTCATATGAATGGCTTCTTATTTACCTTCATATTTCTCTGGTTCTTTCATCTAGCATTTTACCATATTTATTTTCTCTAAGACTTATTTTTGTTTAATTCTGCTGCTAGCTTACCAGAGTGACAGAAAAAAATCAATATTTTCTATTTGGAAGTGTTGGCCATTTTCAGAACAAAACCTATTTTCGAAACAAAAGCTAAACAATAGTAAGAAAGAGAACACTCATCATGTTAAATGAATCAGCCTGATAAACCCCAGGAGGCTACAGGCAGCAGATACTTATGCAAATTTGCCTTCCCTTTCTGCTTCATGATAGTTCATGTGAGCACAGGAAGATTATTCCTGAAACAGCTAACTTATAAATAGGTCCAATTAAATATTGTAAAACTCAAAGAGTACATTGTTTGATCTTATGTTAGTTTAGATTCTTCAAATTTTTTCTATAAGGACAGAAGCAGGTCCTGTACAAACCACACAAAACAAAACAAAATCAGAGACCAGAAATTGGGAGTTACCATATAAAACTAGCATAAAACGGATTAAACAGCAACATGAACATGCGTACTGAAAAAGGTGAGCACCAGGGAGTGAGATTTATCATTAGTTCATAAAAACAAAACAAAACTATCAATGAGATTAAAGATTAAGTGGTTGAGTTATAGCAACACCAAAGTAATTTTAAAGTTTAAAGATAAAAAGGTATGAATGGGGCCAGATGTTCTTGATGTTTAGTGTGTGCATACACACACACACACACACACACACACACAAACACACATACATATATATCTTTCTGGTTCATGATAGTTCATGTGAACACAGAAAGATTATTCCTTAAATAGATAACTTATAAATAGGTTCAATTAAATATTATGTATATGAGACACTATAACTCATTTGATCATGTGTTGGCTTTTTTATACTTGAGTGGGTTGCTTTGGTTAAAAGCAAGAATCTTTGTAAAAAACTTGATAGAACCTACAAAAAAGATGCTAGAAATACTAAATGAAATTAACAAGGCTGCAGAATATAAGATTGATGCACAAAAATTAATTGTGTATCTATATATATGTTTAACAAACAGTCATAAATTAAAAGTTAAATCAATGCCATTAGTATAGCATCCAAAATGATACACTAGGGGTAAATCCAACAAAAGATTCATGAAAACTATACAAAGAAAACTACATTGCATAGTGTAGATTAACAACACAAAACTAAATTAATACAAGTACCAGGTGACCTAATATGTTAGGATGCTAATTCTCTCCAAAATCAGTGTAATCCCAATAAAATCCCAGTATTTTTTCTTGTAAATATTGATATAACAATTATAAAAGTTATCTGGAACTGCAAATATCCTACATTAACCAAAACACTTTGATTAAAAATGAGCTTATTGATTGAAATTACTTGCAATGATATAAACTACAGTATTATATTGACTTAAAACTACAGGCTACCTTGTTTATCACTCAAAACACTGACTTTAATTAAAATTTTCTGAAATGTTCTAAATAATAAAACTGGGATTTTGTACCAGTATTTATTACAGATATACTTAAATATCTAGGGTGTAGTAAAGAGTCATTTACTTATGAAAAATGAGAACAAAATTGGAAGACAAACACTATTTTGAGAATTATAAAGTATAGAATACAGTATACACTACAGATTATTGTAAAGTACAGTCATCAAAAGAGTGTAGTTTGGGCATCAAGACAGACAAATAGATCAGCAAAACAGAGTAGAACCCAGAAATAGATTCAAACATTTATTCTTTTAGTACATTTGTGCTTTAATAACAATCTACTATAGCCTGGGTAGCTTAAAAAAACAGAAATGTGTCTTTCATGGCTCTGGAGGTCAGGTAAGGCCAGGTTCAAGATGCGAGCATCTGGTAAGAGTTTACTTCCTGGTCCATAGACAGCTGTCTTCTTGTTAAATTCTCACCTGGCAGGAAGATGCAAAGGATCTCTGTGGGGTCTTTTTCATAAGTACATTAAATCTATTCATGAGCCGGGCGTGGTGGCGAACGCTTGTAATCCCAGTACTTTGGGAGGCGGAGATAGGAGGATCCAGGTTCGCGGCCAGCTTCAGCGCGCATGCGCGCGCGAGAGCGATCAATTGATCGATCTATCTCTCTCTCTCTCTCTCCTCTCTCTCTGTCTCTCTGTCTCTCTACCTAGTGAGGCCCTCCACAACTTCGTGAGACCCGGTTTCAAAAATAAAGCATAAAAAAATAGGGCCGGGGATGTAGCGCGGAGGTAGAATGCCCCTGGGTTCAATCCCTGGTACCGCAAAAAAAAAAACAAAAAACAAAAAACTATTCATGAGAGCTTTGCCCTCATGACTTAATAACCTCTCAGAGGCTCCATGTCTTAAATCCACCACATTGAGGAATAGATTTCAACAAACAAATTTTGAGAGGACAGAAAATTTCAGCCTATGACAAGTATAGATAACTGACTTCAACCAAGGTAAGTAGGAAATTCTGTTGAAAAAAATATAGTCTTTCCAAAATATGGTGCTAGAACAATTGAATATTCACATACAAAATATAAATTTCAATACATGCCTCATACCTTATACAAACATCTCAGAATGGATCATAGAGTAAAACATAAAAAAACTCATGTTCTTTGAAAAATATTGTTAAGAGAATGAAAAGTTAACCCATATGCCAAGAGAAACTTTTTTCAATGCTTATATCTAACAAAGGACTAGTAGTCACAATCATTTTAAAAAAGTATCTCAAGACTCTATAATAAGATAATAAATAATCCAATTAAAAGTTGGCAAAAGCTGAGCATGGTGGTACATGCCTGTAATCCCAGTACTTGGGAGGCTGAGACAGGAGGATGTCAGATTTGAGGCCAGTCTCAGTAACATAGTGAGACTCTCAGCGAACTAGCAAACCCTTGTTTTGACAAAAAATAAAAAATAAATGATAGGGGTGTGGCTTGGGGGTAGAATGCCCCTGGGCTTTAGTCCCCAGTAATGCACGTACATACACACACACACACACACACAATTTGAAAAGACATTTTACAAAAGAAAATATACAGATGAAAAATAAGTATATAAAGAGATACTGAACATTATTAGTTATTAATAGAATGTAACTAATTATAACTATTTACCACTATTCACATTAAATCTAGCTTAAAATACCTAATCATACTAACTATTGGGAAAAATGTGGAGTACAGAAACTTTCATAAATGGTAGTAAGAATATAAAAACGAGCACAGTCATTTTTATATACTTTTATTGATGTATTATAGTCTCATACCACAATGTAGTTCATAGTGATAGTGACATACTTGCACACAGCTCCCCCGACTCTCCCCACTCCCCCCTTCCCCATACATGATATTGAGATTGCCATTGGTATTTTCACATATATACATAATGTCAATGGAAGTGCTTCCTTCATTAATTCTCTCCACCCCCCAGACCACCTCCCTCACTCCACTCAGTTTCTCCTCCATTATCTGAAGTCCCTCTTGTGTCCTGATCACTCCATAGCTTCTGGATATGAGAGAAAACATATGAGCATTCACTTTCTGTGACTGGCTAATCTCACTTAACATAATGTTCTCCAGGTCCATCCATTTATCTGCAAATGACATAATTTGGTTCTTGTTTATTGCTGAGTAGAGTTCCATCATATGTATATCTCATAATTCTGTAATCCATTCATCTGTTGATGAACACCTAGGTTAGTTTCATTATTTGGCTATTATGGATTGTACTGCTATAATCATAGATATGCATGTATTACTATAATTTTATGGTTTCAGTTCCTTTGAAAAGATACCTAGGAGTGGTATAGCTAGATCTTATGGTGGATCCATTCCCAATTTTCTGAGGAATCTCCACACTAATCTCCATAGCCGCTCCACTACTTTGCAATCCCACCAACATTGTAGAAGAGTTCCTATTTCCACACATCCCCACCAGCATTTACAGTTGTTTGGCTTCTTGATTATTGTCATTCTAATTGGGGTTAGATGAAATCTCAGTGTAGTTTTGATTTGCATCTCTGATTGCTAATGAGGTTGAACATTTTTTCATACATTTATTGACCATTTGTATTTCTTCTTTTGTGAAGTGTCTATTGAGTTCAATTGCCTATTCCTTGATTGGGTTATTTATTTTTAATGTTAAGTCTTTTAAGTTCTTTGCATATTCTAGATATCAGTCCTCTATCAGAAGAGTAGCTGGCAAAGATCTTCTCCCATTCTGCAGGCTCACTCTTTAGACTCTTGATGGTTTCTTTTGCTGAACAGAAACTTTTTAGTTTAATGCCATCCAATTTATTAATTCTTGCTTTAATTTCTTGAGATTTGGGTGTTTTATTGAGGAACTTTCTACTTGTGCCTATATGTTGGATGTTGGACCTGTGCCCTCCTCTATTAATTTCAAATTCTCTGGCCTAATTTCCAGGTCTTTAATCCATTTTGAGTTGACTCTTGGAGCATAGCTTTTTGGAAAATAGTTTGACACTTTTTCAAATATTCCAACCTGGACCTACGAGGTTGTTCGAGCCATTCCACTCCAAATTCATCACCCAGGAGATATGAAAAGGTATGTCTATAAATAGATCTGTGCATGGATATTCACATCAGTTTTACTTGTAATAGTACCAAATTGGAAAATATCTAACTGACTACCCATAGGCAAGTTAATAAAAAATGTGGCATATTAATAAATGGAATACTATTTAGCAATAAAATGAAGCAATTATTATGATACCTGTAGCAACAAAGATGAATCTTAAAAAAATCATATTGAGTGGAAGATACAATGTAAAATATAGTATATACTATAGGATACTGTCTTACATAAAATCCTAGGAAAATACACAATGGCAGAAAGCACATTAGTGATGGGCTTGGCAGTTGGAGGATTAGGACAGGGTGGGAACATTATAGCAAATGCACACACAGAAAATTTGGGGGATGGTGGTTGTGTTCACTATGTCAATTTTGATACTAGTTTCATAGATGTATGCATAAGTCAAAACTATTAAGCTGTATGCTTTAGCTATGAACTGCAAATAGTATGCCAATTTCATGTGATTTGGGACAGTTTTCAGAATGACTGTATACAATTCTATATAATTAAGAAAAGCTAACATCACAACTTGATAGTATTAGGGGAAAGTAGTGTGAATATATGGTGAGACCAAAGGTGAGGTTAATGCTGAAAACCTATTCTATAAAGTCCTGTATTCTTTTTCAAGATGACTAAATCTGAAGTGAAGGTATAAATGCAACTAGCTGAGAGAGTCCTAGTGCATATATGACCAACATAATTATTCAGAAAAATCCAACTTTCCCTGCTGATATGTATTTAGAGTTAATTCCTATAATTTGTCAAAAAGAAGATTTTAATACATTATACTGACAGCAATAACTTAATTAAGGAAGTATATATAAGATTCATGGAATTTCTTAAAATATCCTTTACTACAGTTTAAAAGCATAAATGCTGCAGAGATATTCAGCAATATACTAATAAGCAAAGTACACATGATTTTCATCTACACTGAGAAATGGATGGGATGAGAAGTTTCCAGGAATATACAACTTGACCATTTTCAGAGGAAAGTTAAATCTTAAAATATTAATTAGACATCTTATATATTGGGGTTATAATTGGCCATATAAATTATTTTGATAGAGTACTTCTCAAATGAAAATTTAACGCCATGCTACTTTACCAGGTTTCCAAGAAAAAAAACTTTTGCAAAGTATAGACAACAAAATAATTTTATTGCTAGAGGTGTGCTAGTTACAAGTCAATTAAATGAATATCTGTGCTTTCATGGTCCAAAATGAAAATGTTATTTATTGTTTTAAATTTTTGTATTGTTCTTATTAAATTTTTTCTTGCTGCAATTAGGTATTTGTACTAATTTATTATTGTTATTCTAAAGCCTCATTACTCACATTTAGAAGTCTGGTAGTCTGGTAATCTGGTAGATTGATAGCTGGAGTATCAATCTATTCTATTAAACCTGTGGTGTGAAGTAAAAAAATGTACATTTTAAAAGAATAATGTAAAAAAAACCCTGATACAACATTTCTACTGATTTTGATTCAACACTATTTATGTACAAATTTTGTCCCTAGATCAATATCACTCCATCTATATGGAACTCATGTAATTTAGACTAAATGTTGACAAGATCAAATAATGAGAAAAATAATTAAAATCATAAACTATATGTCTGTTCTTAGCTGATATATTTAGCAAATGATTGAGAATATAACTGCTATGAATTATTGATGCTCATGCCTGAGGCTGCCAGATTCTAATAAAATATTGACTGGCCTGAATACTTTACTTTCCAGCAAGCTAATCAATATATACTTCAAGAGGAAGTAGAGGATATATATTTAAATAATAAGATTGGTGCAAGTTTTACTTAGGGTTGAAATCTCTGGAAAGATATTACTGTTTTAGCATCTGAGGTGAAAAATCATCTAATTCAACTTTTGATGTATTTTTATGGAAATTAACTTGGAAGCTCAGGCTTTCCTCTGTTTCCTACAGTTGGAATGGGATTTGTGAATGCTAACTCAAAAAACAGCCAAAGAGACAATGCTATAGCTTCTTAAAGTCCAGCCTCCTCTGGGACTCAAGAGATGCACAATGGCCATCACTCAAGGGACTGTGTGGAGAATAAGCATGTTTGTACAATTTTCCCAGGGGCCAGCCAGCAATCTATATTTATTCATGTTCAGGGTCTCTGAGGAAAGAATATGAGGCTCACTCTGATAACAGGAAGATTCAAGCTGAGGATCTCCCACCTTCTTTAATCTGCTTCTTGGCTTTCAACCAACAAGTATTTACTTGGTATTTAGTTTACACAGTACTCCAGGGTCCCAGATTAAAATTATAAAACAATGAAATTCTTAAAAAATCACTAGCATAAATAAAAGAGTGGATGGCCATTTAAAGTAAATCATCTTTGTGTGAAGATATCTTTGTTTTGAATTAAATTCTTTAGATTCATTCACTTTTTCTCCTTTGGGGACAGATACATATATATTTAGATAGCTGTGTATGAGGTTGTTTACCACAAAGTGTTAGTTCTACACCAAGTTTCCCATTGAACTTCAAATTCCATTTTACTTAAGATGGAAGAATTTTAATTTATTCATTTAAAGCAGATCAAATTAGAAAGTTTTTCCATAATCACTGATTAATTTGGTTTCAAACTCCTTAAATATTTTTAAATTACAACAGTAGATTGTTTGTGAGCAAATTCACCATCAATACTGCCTGCAGATAGCTAGTTAATATACCAACAGAAAGCCCCACTGTGCTGAGGTGCTGTGACATTTAACGCCACACAGAATGTATTGGTGTTCTGACCTTCAGGAGACTTGCAGCATATGGGAAACTTGCAAATTTCTAGCACCATGCCTAACCTAATGAAGATGGATTCAAGGAACAAAAGAAACAGAGAAGCTAGCCTATTTTCCTATTCATATGAATGGTTCTATTCATATTAAATTTGACCAAAAGTAACAAGAACACTGACTCTTGATTAACATTGGAAAACACTTTCTGAAAAGAAAATAAAAACAGAAACAAAAATAGAAGAATAAAATAATTCATGTTTTTACAGAAGGGAAATAATTCGCATCTTTTAAATTCATTAATTTAGCCATCCGACCTAGATGAGAGAAGTTGTTTTGTGTCCTGATTTCCAGAGAAAAAGACTGAAAACATTTTAGATTGTGTTTTAGACCATAAAAATATTTTATTTCTTTTACTCAAATGAACCTTTTTTCTGTTGAGTGATTACAATGTGTGAGATGTTACATTTTAAGACATTTATGCATTAATTGTTTTATACATGTATTTTGTATCTTTAGCTTGATCGTAAATTCTTCATGGAAAAATTTTCACATCTTTTATATTTTTATAATCTCTCTGATTGGAGCATAAATGTTACCTCACTGTCCCCATCTGTGGTTATCCTTCCTCTAGCCTTCATCACTTAAAGTTGAGCTCTCATCTTAATATTTTCCTATTCTTGGTAAAATAGAGGAGCGCCATTATCTAACTTTGATTACTAAAATCCTTGCCATTTCCCCACAAATAAACTATAGGCAAGGGATCAATACACATGAAATCAGCCAAGTGATACGCATGAAATCAGTTGGATTCCCTGATGAATCCATCACTTGCCTGAAGTGACCCAAAAGAAAATTACTCATGTATGAGAAATTAGTGTAGTAGGTACCTCTGAAAGCTTTTATGAGTGGTTATGGATTCTTAGAACTGTAGTGTAAGGTATCATCAATTTTGTCCAGTTGTATTCATCTCTATAGTATCTTATTAAGGCAAGCATGGGATCTTCTTAAAGTTAGGGCATTCTTGTAATTGATTTCTCCGTGGCTGTATAGCAGAATTTGAGAGAATGAATGTCAAAAAGGAGAGAACAGAAGTGACCACAGTGTATTTGGATGGCATGGCTCTAGAGAAGCCTCCTGACACCTTAATAAAAAGCTAAATACTCCTAATTATCAAGTGGGTGATGACCAACTTTTTTATCCATTTACAAAGCCGTGTATGCTTGTTATGGCGTAGTCAAATAAAAGAATTAGTGCTCTTGATATAGTCTCTGATATTCTGTATCTCCATGCATTTAAATACATGCTATATATATTTATACATAGCAATATATATGTATATATAAAATCGATCTCTTTATATATGTATGTAACATATCACATTTATTTATGACTCTTAAGATAGCCTTTTCCAACCACAGTTCTAAGAAAATTAACAATATTTTTCAATCATCCCATGGAAGGTATGTAATATATATACACATATATACATATGTCTAATAATCTCGGACATACACAAACATATCTAATATTCTAGGACACAAAGAAAATTTTCTCATGTAAACTCACTTGAAGATGTCTAGTTTGAAACTAAAGTTAACTTGAGAACCCATCCTAAAAAAAAAAGAAAGAAAGAAACACAGTGATCCTGCATTAGCTACTTTACCTTCTCTTTAGATTTACACAGGGGATCTCTTTGGAGGCACTAAGGTTTATTTTATTGTGGTAAGAACACAGGATGAAACTTACTCTCAAATTTTAAGTGCACAATACAGTATTCTTAACTATATACACATGTACAAACTAATAGAGAGGTTCCTCACAACATGAAAAAGAGAACTACCAAATGATCCAGCAATCCTACCACTTGGTACATATCCAAAAGAATTGAAATCAGAATCTTGATAAGATTTCTGCATTTCTGTGTTTATTTTAACATTATTTATAAAGACCAACATATGGAAATGAATGTCCATTGATAGACAATCTGAAACCTTGGTCCCTTTTCAGTTCTGTGGGATTCAGTATTAAAGGAGAATCAAATTCTTGTCTTTATTCATTAAAAAAGTCTATTTTCAGCCGGGTGTGGTGGCGCACGCTTGTAATCCCAGTACTTTGGGAGGCTGAAACCGGAGGATCCGGGTTCGCGGCCAGCCTCAGCTCTGTCTCTGTCTCTCTGTCTCTGTCTCTCTCTCTCTTTCCTTAGTGAGGCCCTCCGCAACCTCGTGAGACCCTGTTTCAAAATAAAGCATAAAAAATAGGGCCAGGGGCGTAGCGCGGAGGTAGAACGCCTCTGCGTTCAATCCCTGGTCCCGCAAAAAAAAAAAAAAAAAAGCCTATTTTCTCTCCTCATCTCCATGAACTTGGTTGTTTTATTCAGTCCCTAAGCCAAGTCTCTAAAATCAGTGAGCTTATTTAAATTGCCTGAGGATGATTAACTAGGTATTCAGTTTGTTTCTTCTGGTTCTGAATTATATACGAAAGCTTACTCCCATTGTTTAGTCCCATTGTCGAGTATCAAATCTCTTCAACTTGAGTAAATGCTTCCCAAGGGGTAGGCTCTGGTTTAATGCCATATGTGGCTTTGCATCCAGGAAAAACACCCATTTTGTGTTCAGCACACATAGGAGAAATTGTAAATTGCTTGCTGATATCTGGAGTAGAGTTCAGATGTGAGCTACTCCTTTAATCCACCATGCTGCCTCAGGGGAATGTTAGGGATTACCATTTTGGAAGCAGATTGCTTTTCATTTATTTCAGAATGCTGTTGAATCCCTCTTTGATTTTCCCTTCGTCAGATAACACCAAACACACTGCTTATTATTTAGCCTTTGTTTTTACTTTGCTCCATATTATGAAAGTTGGTTCCATTTTCTACCCTGCTTCTTACGACACTAAAAACACTTCTGGTTTCCTTAGGCAAGCATGCTTTCTGGATTCACTGATTCTTGGGACCATTTCTTTCAGACATTCACTTAGGCAGTTTTATCCCCACCCCAGATTTATTCTCGACCATGGAGTTGAAAGGCACCCCGTTTTAGAGGGGATCCCCCGCTCTAGCCACGGGACTCAGCACCGACCCAGGAACTCTCAGGACTCTGACTTGCTGCAAACGCACGAGGTTTATTGAAGAAACCAGTATACTGGGGCGGAGCTCGTATCTCACGCAGGAGTAGAGGAGTTCGACCCTCAGCAAGGGGAGAGGAGGGTATTTAAAGATACAGCTGCAGAAGAAAGGGGGTGGGTAGGGCAAAGCGAGGTACGTGGAGGAATTTTTACAAGCTTATTTTTACCATTCTGTTAGACATCAGTAAGTAACCAAATTTTACAACAATGTTGTTTATCGTGATCCTATCTCTTATCTACTAGTGGTTTAGCTAGTTCCTGGAGCAGCCTGACTCTAGGGCCAAGGTTAGGGGCGAGGCTGTGTTTCTAGTAGAGCTGGCTTAATGAAGGTCTAGGGGTGGGGCGGTGGATTTTTCCACAGTTACAGCCCTTTTTCATTCAGGTCTAGGGGTTTTACTTTTCAGAAATTTTGACCTTTCAGAGTGTTAAGCATCAATAGCAAGGACTACACTTAATCACCCCGTATTATCATCATTGTACAGCTTGATGTAAAATTACAAAGCACCCAATAAAAATAGATAAAGTAAATAATATGAGGAATCTTTCCAAACAAGAGCAGAGCGTTTTAAGCTGGTGTTGTTGAGAGCGAGGTGGCACTAAGAGGCTGCACAGCAATGGAAGCACAATGTCCTCATCCCTTTCAAAGCAGCCCTGGTCCAGAGAAATACCTTTTGGCAGAATTAAATCAAATCGCAAGAGCTCCCTTGCAGTCTAAGGTATCTCACCTGGTTTCCATGGAACTGATCTATTCATGGTGCATTAGTCTTCTTGTGCCATGGCAAAATAATATCATAAACTGTGTTGCTTAAGCAACAGATATTTCTCACAGTTCTGGAGCTGGGAAGTTCAAGGTCAAGCTGACTCATTCATTTTCTGGTAAAGCCCCTCTTTCCAGTTTCACAGGGCAAAAAGAAAGATCTCTGCTATCTGTTCCTGTTTAATAAGGACACTACTTTTATCAGATCAGGGCCACACCTTATGACCTTATTTAACCTTTATCATGCATTTAAATGTCCTATTTCCATTACACTTAAATGGGGATAAGGCTTTAACATATGAATTTTTGAGGGACACAATTCCATCCAAAGTGCTTGATCATTACTCTGGCACGTTCTGTATTCAAACTGTGAAACTCAGAGTGAACATCCAGTTCTCAGATGATCTGCTCTGTATAATTTTGAATCTCATAATTATTTTGAGGCTTTTTGCACTCACGTTTCTCTGCTTCCTAATCTTGCATGGCCAGCTTTCCATCCTTCTATGCCCCATGTTGCATTGGGGCGTGACGGGAGAGGGAAGATGAAGTCACTGTCCATAGGGGTTCCCTCTCTAAAGAGGCAGAATGACATGGTACAAAACTACTTTGTTTCCTTTCTTATTAAGTTGAAAGTATGGGTGATGAGAAAAAATACATAGTATATTGTTTTTTAGGGAAATACTGCATGTGCCGAGTGAAGACAATTATCCTAACTTTGGTTTTGAGGTAGATAGCTGATTTTGAAGAGAGAGAGGTTTTAAATAAGATCCTTATTTTCTATTTTATGCTAATGAAAATGAAGTGTACACAATTTTCATGGAATATTGTCCTGTCTTCATCCTATATGTCTTTGATTTTGATTTGTATTTTCTTTGTCTTTTATCACAATTACAGACTTAGGCAATTATCTTCTCAATTAATTTTTTACTTATTGTTTCGTGTTCTTTTGCTTTTATTGTCTTCTGGATTCTCAAGAGACACATGTCAATTCAAACTCTATCCTGATTTTTTTTTTTTTTTTTGCGGTACCCGGGATTGAACCCAGGGGCATTCTATCTCTGACCTACACCCCCATACACCCCCGGCCCTATTTTTTATCCTTTATTTTGAAACCAGGTCTCAAGAAGTTGTGGAGGGCCTCACTAAGTAGCTGAGGCTGGCCGCGAACCCGGATCCTCCGGTCTCAGACTCCCAAGTATTGGGATTACAAGCGTGCATCACCATGCCCGGCTATCCTGATGTTTTATGTGACACCTTTTATATTTTTCTTAGCCTTGTCCTTCTTGATTATATTCTGCATAATTTATTTTGTTCCATCTCCTTTCATTCATTTGTTTTAGCTATGTCTAATTTGTTAATTTATATGTACAATTTTAAAGTTAAATTATTATATAATTTATTTCTAATAGTACTGACTTGTTATTTAGCAAATTTGATTTATTGCCTCTTGCCTAACTTTTTCTTTCTTTCTTTCTTTCTTTCTTTCTTTCTTTCTCTCATTTTACTTTTCAAAACATTGTAATTTTAATATTGTGTTTCTGGTAAATCTTATATCTGCTTTTAATATGTTATTGTGAACCTTTTCCTACCCTGTCCCTGTTAGCTTTGAAATATAATGCATTGTTCCATGGAATGTTTAATCAAAATTGCATGCTGACTCCTATCCTTCCTCAGATAAAACAGCTAAATATTTATTTATATCATGGTATTTCTGCTTTATACTATGATATTAGTATTTTGTTTCATCTTTTGTGAATTTTGTCCAAAATTACAAAGCAATTTAACACTTTCAATAGATAATGATAAACATTGAAAATTATGTTCCATAACAGTATGTATAGATGCAAAATGGGAGAAAGGTTTTAGGAGTTCACATGAGAGAGTTTTGGAATGGAGACATTAGAAATTTCAAGTATATATTTATTTATTTAACTTTGGTTTTACTGGAGATTGAACTCAGGCATTCTTTTCCTCTGAGCTACACCCCTAGTCCTTTTACAATTTTTTGAAATAGGGTCTCACTAAGTTGCAGAGGGTGGCTTTGAACCTGTGATTCTCCTGTCTCAGCTTCCCAAGTACTGAGATCACAGATTTGTGCCACCATACTTGACTATCTGTTTGACCACAGACAAATCTGAGAGACTGTTCTCAAGATGTCAGTGAAATATTGGTAGTTCACATATAAGACAAAAAAAAAAAAAACTGCAGTGTGCAGAGCTCTTCCTCTGTAAGGCGGCTCTGCTATGTAGTAATATATCTTGTCAAAATGTGATAACAACATTAAGTTGGCTGGGGGTAAGTATCCAAACTGGCTTTGTGGAATAAATGCAGGGACTTTTATTTTTATTTTATTTTAATTAATTTATTTATTTTTTGTGGTACCGGGGATTGAACCCAGGGGCATTCTACCTCCGAGCTATATCCCCAGCCCTCTTTTTTATTCTTTATTTTAAAACAGGGTCTCACTAAGTTGCGGAGGGTCTCACTAAGTAGCTGAGGCTGTCAGCGAACCTGTGATCCTTCTGTCTCAGCCTCCCAAGCACTGGGATTACAAGCGTGCGCCACCACATCCGGCTAATGCAGGGAATTTTAAAGTTCTAAGTAGCATGCATGCAGGCAATGGTATTGAACTTTATAATAACTCATCACTTGTATTCAGAGAGGCTCTAGTCTCTGGAGATGAATGTAGAATTGGCAATAATAAGGCCTAAGGTGGCCATGCACACTAACCATAGTAGAAACATGGGGTTGGGAAAACAAAATAGTATCTAATAAATGAGTGTGCAAAGTAGGAATAGGATCACAGGTAAAAGCACAATGATGAAAATTGGGACACAAAGATCGACATTTTATTATTCTGTGGATTGTTAATGTTTAGCATTGGTGTCTGATGAGTTAGAGGTTGGTATCAAAATTGAAGCTTATAGAGTCAAAGACAATATATGTTCATGAAATGTCCAGGCACACGATAATAGGGAATGATGGGAACAAAAGAACATCTGCGTTTCTACCTCGTGGGAAAGAGGCAGCTCTTAACTCACTCCAGGACATCATTTACAATGTAGGGCAGATCTTTACCTATTTATTTATTTTCCAAAGAAGACATATACCTTTGAGTTTTTAAGATAAAAAAAAAATATAGCAATTGAATTGTGAAAAATTTTTGCATTGTTTTTCAGGCATCAATTTTATTTTCTACCTACACCTCACTTTGCTTCCTCTATGGATGTTTTGCTGCCTGCAGAGATTGGTAAAAGCCTCATTCTACAGTGGTGAGATTGCAGGACAGACATGTGTGGAAACCAGCCTTTGAAGGCTTCTAATATAGTCATGCCTGACCAAAAGAGCTCATATTTGTTTGTTTAATATTTTAAATGTCAAAAACGGCTATTATTTATTTATTTATTTATTTTTTGCGGTACCAGGGATTGAACCCAGGGGCGTTCTACCTCCGAGCTACACCCCCGGCCCTATTTTTTTTTATACTTTATTTTGAAACCAGGTCTCACAAAGTTGCAGAGGGCCTCACTAAGTAGCTGAGGCTGGCTGTGAACCCGGATACTCCGGTCTCCGCCTCCCAAGTACTGGGATTACAAGTGTATGCCACCACGCCCGGCCCAAAAACAGCTATTGTAATACACAAACCATTTAATTCTCTGTCATTTCTTGTTAAATAGTGATCTCATCCTTTTTAACTAAAAAAATTTAGAAGTTCAGAAAGTGAAATGACTGGCTCAAGTCTTACAAGAAGCAAATAAAAGACTAGGACTTAGTACTACTGAGTACTGTCCCCCCTGTGCTTTGTGTTCCTGTGCATTGGCCTTGCAGAGGAAGGCAGAGGAACAGCCATCCTATAGCATCCTCCTATTGGGATACTTTCTGTAAAGAGCAAAAACACTTTTCAATCCAGCCTAAAGAACAAAGAATCATATTGGATCACATAATCATAGCTCTGACTCCATTTCTCTGGAATTCTTTGGATTTTACCCTCTTCCTTGGGCTGGCTCTATCTTCAGGCACCTTTCTCTGAGATCGTAGGATGTCTACCCATAACTACTCAGGTAACATGTCCCCACATTCTTATCTGAGAGAGACACTGTGCCTCTCACATTTTACTGTTACTCCATTGGCAAAATTCCCATACCACTTATTGGCTGATCATGTCTTAAATCAGTATAAATATGAAACAAATACAGGAAAGAGGAAATGTAGACTAATTGGGTAGAACATGAGTCGATTTTTAAGATTTCATTACTTCAATGAAGGAAGTATGACACAGGGTTTGGAATTCTGTTTCAATAAGCACATGTGTAAGGATAGTGTGAAGCAAGCACTCCATTGCTGATGTCCACAGCCCCTGCTTATGTTGTCAACACAGTAATTTTTTAGTACAGGTGACATTTTCTGTATCGTTAAAGTCGTTGAAACTTTGAAGGCATCCCAGACTTCAGAGAAGACTTTCTTCTACAGATTAGTGCCACATTTGACCTAAAATTCACTAAGCATTTTTAGTCAGACTTGTTGAAAAACCATCAGCTATTCTGGGCCCATGCTAACTCTGCCAAAGAGCTGCTTTCCTGTCTTATTTGTGTTGAAATAGATCTCACTTTCCAAATCTGGATCAAAGTAATTTAGGAAGATATCCATGCAATTAAATCCAACAAATATTTACTGAGAAACTTCTGAGTCTACAGCATATTGCTTCAGCACATGGTGATGATTCTCATACTCCATTTGTTCTGTGTTAATGTATTTATATATTGCACGTGTGTGTGTGTGTGTGTGTGTGTGTGTGTGTGTGTGTGTGTGTGTGCCTATTCTTAGGCTTTTATCTTTCAACCTCGATGTCCTAGCAGGCTAGCAGGATTAGGAAATACTTTTCCTCCTCACCAATAATCTTAGCAGAGTACTCTTTCTCTGATTAATAAAAAAAAAGCAGAAATCTTTCTAAGTGCAACAGTGATTGGCTGAATGTTCAAGAAATGGGTTTCAGGATGAGAACTGCCCATCAAACATCAGCCCTTCCCCATGTCTTATCAAAGCTTTAGCCTTCCCACATGTTCACCCCAGGCTTGATCTAAAAACCTTTTATGTCAAATCAATATTTTTCCTTCTAAAAATAGCCTTATCCCTTCATTTTTTCTTTCTAAGGTAGATAGGATAGAAAACACATTTTTGTATGTTATTAATGCAAGAACCATTGCTGTCTTTTTTTTCCCTCTGGTACTTAGCCTAGTCCTGCCTTCTTACTTTGGGAAGAAAAAGGAACTATGAGATTTTACATATAATTCTTCAATTTCCTTCTCTCTAATAGAGATTTTAAACTTTCAGAAAAGGAATGTTCAAACTAACTTTTTTTTGTTTGATAAGATGTAGGTTATTTTTTCAATAATTTTATAAAAATATTACTGAACATTTATTAGTTATGATTTTAGAACAATAAATAAAGAAGCCTTCAAAACTTTTAAAGGCTAACAGGTTAAAAATGTTGTTAATGGTCAGGCATGGTGGCACACACCTGTAATCTCAGTACTTGGGAGACAGATAGGAGGATTGCAGGTTCAAGGCCATCTTCAGCAACTTAGTAAGGCCCTGAGCAACTTAGTCAGACTATATTTCAAAATAAAAAGTAAAATGGGTCTGGGGGTCTAGCTTAGAGGCAGAATGCCTTTGGGTTCAACCCCCAGTAAAACACACACACACACACACACACACACACACACACATGTTTTTGTGGTTTAGGCTTAGAGAATTTGGAAAGCATAAAAAATACATTGAACAGAAAAATGAGCATTTTAAAATCTCAGGATATTTTCCATGGTGTAAAAGCAGAGAATTCTTTCATTATATTTCCAAGTTACTTTTTTTATTTTATAGATATAAAGACAAAATGAAAAGTTGAAACACTAATGAAGAATTTAAAAGCCCAGAATAATAATATATCTTATCAATGCCAAGTTTTCTTGCTGTAGTTTTAAATGAATTACTCTTCAATTTTGCTTTGAGTTGCATAAAATTGAAATTACCATTTGAAATTTAGTAAATAAACTAGCATCACAAATAAAAACTATTTTTCAACAAATATGGTTTAAAATTTTACATTCTACTGGGCTTGGTGACACAGGCTTGTAATCGTAGTACTTGGGAGTCTGAGATAGGAGATCACAGGTTCCAGGCCAGCCTCAATAACTTAGTGAGACTCTGTTTCAAAATAAATAAATTAAAAAAAATAAGGTAGCACTGGGGTGTAGTTTAGAGGTAGAATGCCCCTGGGTTCAATCTCCAGTAACACACACACACACACACACACACACACACACACACACTTCAGATCTATTATAAGATCAAATACTGTATTGAGAAAATATGAAGTACCTACTAATATTAATTACTAATATGAATTACTAAAATGAATTTCTTACTTCTTATAGTTATGGTACTAAGGTAGGCTTGCTACCGAAATTACCTACTTTAATTCTCCCCCAAGCTCAGAAAGCAAGTATAATTCTTATGTAATACCATTTAGACCTATTTGTTTTCTTAGGAGACATATACTCTTAAATAGAGATGTGCTTTGTTGAGTTAATAATATGGCAAGACCCTCCCCCATGAGCCGGTTGGGGGATAATAAAATCTCAGTGCAATGATGACCTCTGCATTTTTACTTCCCTGATTAGGGGATTGGAATAAAGGGTAAGAACTAATCTATAATAATCAATTCATGGTTTGGTTTTAGTGTCAATGGAGAGAAAGAGAGAAGGCAAGTAGCTCATAAAGCAAAAGCCTTAATGGAAAAGAAAGAGGCCATGAGATTTGATTAAGCCTTTGCTGTGTGGTGTCTAACACAAATCTAATCACATCACATTACATCACAACACTATCTTCAGGAAATCACATCACAACTCCAGTACATTTTGCAATTCTTAGTGGAGTTGGATCCACTTATTGGATAGTATACTAACAATTAAGATTTAGTGAATTTTTGTCCTGAGCCAAATATGTGATCACATTTATTCTCAATGTTTTTAACAGCACTAATGCTATCTCCACTTTAGATGAAGAAACTGGTTTTTTGAGAGGTTTCATCATTTGCCCAAAGTTTTTGAGCTGCTGAATGGCAGAGTGAAGATTTTTAAAAAGGCCTATGACTCCCAACATGACATTGTTAACTATTGGGTGATGCTGTTATTGTCTGTCCTGGTTGAGAACAGGAACTTTTCATATAATTCTGTTAAAATTTATAGATTTTTTTAAACAGATGATGAAATTGAAGCTTGAAGAGTTTGAATAACTAGCTCAGAATGACTTAGTCAATTTGGAGAAGGGCCAGACTTAATTCAGATCTATTTACTTACAAAATCCCTGAACTTTCCATGCACGTTTTAGATAAATATACTCAATCTTTCTTAGTAAAGTGAAATCTTTGCTCCTTTAGGTGACAGTTACCATAATTTTGGTCAGGTTGATTTGATCTTATACTTTTAACCGCTCCTGTAATAAAGAGTCTGCCTCCCTTCTCTATTTGACTCCTAACAACTTTTAAACCCCATCCCTTCCCTTCCACTTTTCCCCACAGTTAAGCAAGCTGATAGAAAGCCCAGATGCTTACTTCCTGTGGTAGTTGTGAGGTCAAATCCTACAATTTAAATCACTGCATGTGAAAATCTTCACCCACCTATCTCCCTAACCACCCTGAATGCCAGGCCAGTCTCATTTTCCACTCTCTACAGCCATTTTCTGACCAACTTGGGAGCCAGTACTGCTCTTCCCAGCATTTCCTAACGTTAATAACAAACTTCTCCCTGTTGTCTTGGTGTGTTGTAGCGTCAGCAGCTTCTATGTTGAACCACATTTTAGATGGACATCCATTTTGTTTCAGCAAAATACTACAATTATTCCTAGAAACTTTTTTTTAAACTAAAGCAAAACAGGAATTTGCTTGAAGGATATGCTGTGGTTCATAATATAAACAGAATTCTGGCTAAAAAATGATTTTAAGAGATTATTCAGAAATGGGTATAAAAAGGAATACATAGGCAAGTATATCTGGGCAAAATATAGAATAATGAGATGGAAATCCTAATTGAAATAGGATTTGCCATTGAAATCCTAATTGTCTAACAAGAGGGGAAAAATTAAATAAATATTTTAGCCACATGATGCAATAAGGAAATGATACAAGACTCAGGTTTTCAAAATTATTTAATGATGGGGTATACATTTTTAAAATACTGAAATTTGCATCAAACATTTTTTTGTTTTGTTACATGTATGTGCATGCTCATGTATTTGTCTGTAGAAATGAGATACTAAAATGAGATTACTTCTTTCTCAAAAGAATAACAACAAAAAGAAAGAGTATGGAAAAACAGGTCAGACATTGGGCAACTACCAAGAGAATCTAGGTATCAGAAAAGTGAGCCAATGTCATGCCTGAGGGACCACCGGGTGAGGATGCTACTGCTGTCTCTAATGCCACTGAGCTCTTGTCAATGTCTCCTTAGTGGGACTCTCACAGTGCAACTGCCAAGACTGCACAGAAAATTACTCCATACGGCCATATTATTTGACCAGTTTTTCAAGATTCAAATCTGGATGTATAAGCATTTAAGTATCTGAGTCCTATTATCTACCTTCTAGTCAGCCCCCCCCAAAAGCAAATGAATTAACTGGCTTCCGATTTAATAGTGTCTCTTAAAAGGTGCACAACTGAGGATAACCTGAGGTAGAAATGCAGTAACACTGTTTGTTCCTAGGGGTTATCATTTCTTTCTTGAAATCCTTTCTTCATGAAGCTACTCTATTACAGTTAAGCATATTTTATTCTATTTCCTTTTTATTTTTTTTTATATTTTCCTTTCTATCCTTAAGGATACCTTCTGATTACTCACTAATAGAGCTAGCACTCATCTTCATAGTATAAATATTATCTATACAAATGGTACTAAATCTACCTCTCTAACCAAAATATCTGTATCAATCTTTCATTTCCATTTCCCTCTAGATATTTACAACCAGAATTTCTCCTACAAGTTCAAAATGAACTTCCTAACTACTTCCTCCAAATCCAAGCCTTCCTGAAGATTTACCTACCACCGTAGCCTCCATTGTCTTCTAATCATTTCACTGGCACCATGGAATAAGTTCACTTCCTCATGGCCTATATCACCTAGGATTATCAAATTTTGCAACTTCAATAATTACAAAAAATGGAAAACTCTGGAAATGAAGTCTGACCTCCTTTTTAAATTTTATATTCTCAAGCTATGATCAGAATATTTATGAGTTTACATAAATGATATTTATAAGTTTACAAAAATAATAAAAATGGGAAAGAAATTTTTACATAATACAAAACAATTATCCATTAGTAGTTTTTATTTGCTTGAAGAAACCATTATAAAATAAGTCTATGTATTGTGACTCATCTTTGATTTATTTTCTTGATATCTCCAACATTGATATTTTAGACATCCCATTATTAGTATCTTTTTTATTTTATTTTAAAATTATATTTATTTATGGGGTATTGATAATTCAATAAGTTATACAATGGGTAATAGTCAAAGCAGGGCAATTAGCATTTGTTATTTCTTTGTGTTGAGAATCTTCGAAGTCCTCTATTCTAGTTGTTTTAAAAGTATATATCTACTATTCTATAGGACACTTGAACGTATTCCTTCTGTTTTGCTATATTTTGGTATGCATTATCTAACCTCCTATATCTCCACTCTTGCCTACCCTTCCTATCTGATAGCAGCCACTATTCTACTTTCCCCTCTGGGACTGCTAACATCTATAGCAGACTGAGAAAACATAATTAAATGATCTGTAAGGAAAAATAATTTAGGTTTGGAAACCTAAGGTTTTTATTTTTATATTATAGTTGTACTTTATTTATCATTGCAGAACTTTAATACTTATAAATTTGTACTTAAATGAAAAAAATCTTTCTTGTTATTCTAGTTGTCAAAACTGTATATGGGCTGGGCGTGGTGGCGCACGTTTGTAATCCCAGTACTTTGGGAGGCAGAGACCGGAGGATCCGGGTTTGCGGCCAGCCTCAGCTCGCTCTCTCTCTCTCTCTCTCTCTCTCTCTGTCTCTCTCTCTCTCTCTCTACTTAGTGAGGCCCTCCGCAACTTCGTGAGACCCGGTTTCAAAATAAAGTATAAAAAATAGGGCCAGGGGTGTAGCGCAGAGGTAGAACGCCCCTGTGTTCAATCCCTGGTACCGCAAAAAAAAAAAAAAAAAAAAAAAAAAGCCTGTATATGGCAATCTCTATAAAAACTTTGTATAAGAAAGATTGGATTGAATTTCTTTAAAGTTTAAGCCAATATATTTCCTTCTTTCTTGTTAAAAAAGAAAAATCTTAAATTGAAAAATCCATAATTTCATACGTTTTTGAAATTAATTTTGG
The DNA here is from genome assembly GCA_004027185.1 of Glis glis. NCBI lineage: Eukaryota > Metazoa > Chordata > Mammalia > Rodentia > Gliridae > Glis > Glis glis. Next base: position 21,816 of record PVJS01008868.1, on the reverse strand, counting down.
CATTAAGAATATATGATTACATTTTCACAGAAAAGAAAGTATAAAATAAATTGGATGGAGTGGTTTCTGAAGAAATAAAAGCACACCCTTCCTGCTGCCCAGGAAACAGCTGGGTGGCCCTGCCTACCACCCTTGGCTCCAAGAATCAACCATATGGGTCCACCCACCCTCCTGCTCCCCAGGAAGCAGCCAGCCCCATGTGACTGCCGGTAGAGGCCTGAAGAACCACACAGGTGACACTTCACTCACTCAGCCTTGGGAAGGAGCTAGGCAGCCCAGCATGAGCATTCAGCCCCGGAATCCCTCCAATGTCATCTTCGCAGCCTCAGACTGACGGGCAGCGTGTCTAGGTGCACTGGTGTGGTCTGGTCCTGGCATGGCCGCAGCCACTGATGAGGGCCTTGACCTGCCACTGGGCCACTGTGCCACACCCACCAGAGCAGTGCCTTCTGTACGCAGCCCTCTGAACCTCACAGCCCACAATCACGACAGCGGTTTTATTCTTTCCATCTTTCCATTTCAATCATTGTGCATCTCCAGACATGCTTTTTACATATTATTACACACGGCACAAATACAGTTCATGCCTTTTCTTATTCACTGAAAAACATAATAAAATGGTTTTCATGTACATTTAAAGAGAATATTGTGAATTCTGAAGGTCCATAAAAAAATTATAAGCCTATATTTCTCAGTCTCCTTTGCCAGTTTTCCTCCTCTGAGGAAATCATATAGGAATATTAAACTAGTAAGAGTGTGGGTTTGGGAAGACAAAACAAAGATTTAAGTGACTCAAGAGACTTAAAAAAATCTAGCTTTTTTGTCCAGTATTTATTTTGTTTCTTTGATTCATTTCACTTTTTCTTATCAGGTAGCTAAACCTAGTGCTAACAAATACAGGTTCAGAATTCTATGCTGATAAAAATTAATTTGTACTTCTTAAACTTGTAGAAATGTTTATTATTTTAATTCCAACCATACAAAATACAAATTAAAAGCTATTCATACCTATACCTTTTTGGGTTCTCAGAATTTTGTAGTCATTGCTTGATTTTCTTCGGGAATTCTCTGTGGATCGCTATGGCTCTAGGGAACACAAAGACATTACTTCTCTTATTTCTTCATCCAAATGTTTGAAAAGTTCTTCATCCTTGAAATTCAATTATTCGTCTCAGCATAGATGATTTTGAATTCGTTCTTTTCTAAATTAGCGCGAGCCCTTCTAATCTCACAAAATTCAATTGTTCCTTAATTTCAGGGAAAATTCCCACAATCATTCTATTTTCTCTACATCATGAGCATCGTTTTCTTTAAAACAACTGAATCAGTTTTTTTCTACCATTTATTGATAATTCTGAAATCTATGATACTTGATTTAAACTTGTGGGAAAAGGAACGGCTTTTATACATGTAACTTTACTGTTTACTCTGCAGTTTAGGGAATTTTTTTGGGTAAATAAAACTTAAACCTAAAAAATTTGCCCTCATAACATTGTTTCAGAGTCTGCAAAAGGTGTCAAAAGTAAATTTCTGGAGGGGTATTTATATAATGAAAATTTCTTTAGTCTTTCACATCTACTAGATAATTTGGTTGGATATATAATTGTAAATGGAAATTAATTTTCTTCAGAATTCTGAAGAATTTGCATTCTTTTTGCATTTTCTGTCACTGATTTTAGCTTCCAGTGTAGCTATTGAGAAGTATCATGTCATTCTGTTTAAAGATTCTTTATATTAATAACTAATATTTCTCTTTGAAAGCTTTTATAATAGTTTATTCTGTGGGCTATGATAAGTATGGATGTTGATATATATATTTTTTTTGTACTAGGGATTGAACCCAGGGGCATTCTACCTTTGAGCTATACCCCCAATCCTATTTTATTTTTTATTTAGAAACAGTGTCTCACTAGGCTGCTGAGAGTTTTGCTACATTGCTGAGGCCGTCCTCAAACCTGCAATCCTCCTGTCTCAACCTCTCAAGTACTAAGATTACAGGCATGGGCCACCATACTCGGCTTGATATTGATCTCTTATAATTTATTTTGCCAGGCAACCAGTGATCCTTTACAATCTGGAAACTCATGTCTCTCAGTTCTTATGACATTTTGAAATCGCTTATTTAATAGTTTTCCTGTCTTATGTTTTAGTTCATCTTTCTGAACACTGCTGTTTGTATTTGAAACATCTGAAATAGATCTCTGGGATCAACCCTTTCTTTCTTTCCCCTTCCTTCCTTCCTTCCTTCCTTCCTTCCTTCCTTCCTCCCTCCCTCCCTCCCTCTCTCCCTCCATTTCTTCCTTCCTTCCTTCCTTCTTACCATAGGTTTAGAATTGGAATTTATAATTGGGCTTCCTTGGTTGTGTTATTTCAATTACCATTCATACAATGGTTTTCCAGCTCCCAAAATTATTTTGATGTTTCCAGTCCTGTTCTCTGTATCATCTTAAGTGCTTTGTGACTTATAAAGATTTAAACCACATTTACTATCATTTTAGCAGGGTTCTGAAAACGAAACAAATATAACTATCCACCTTCATTCTGTCTTCCTTAACTGGAAGGCCTTTTCAATTATATATTCATTCATTCATTCATTCATTCATTCATTTATTGTGTGTGTGGTACTGGGGCTTGAACCTAGGGCCGTTCTACTTCTGAGCTTCACCCCCAGCCCTATTTTAGTTTTTATTTTGAAACAGGGTCTTGCTAAATTACTGGATGCTACTGGCTTCTAACCTGTAATCCTCCTGTCTCAGCCTCCCAACTACTGGGATTATAGGTATATGCCACCGTGTCTGGCTCTTTTTACATTTTTTGATGAAAATTATTATTGTGTATTTTTCTAAATTTCAATATTTTCTAATTTTGTTACCTAAAAATGTAAACAAAATGAAAAACATGTTAAATATAATTAGGCTGCCAAGTCAGTAAGAGGAGAAAAAAAACCCTGCTTAACATGAACACCTGAGACATTTTGATAAGATTTATGTAGCTTGGTTTAGTAATGCCTATAGTAAGATAAATTAAATTATTTAGGATCTTATTCATATTTTATATAATCTTTTCATTAGCCTCATAAAAGCAATATGAACTACTCCAAAAGAAGAAAAATCCCTCATAATCTTTAAAATTTCTAAACGACACGACCATTTCTAAAGAGAAGAAATAGCTCACAGACAAAAATAACCAGAGTCATGGTTCTTTTATCCACACACAGTTTATGAAGTGCTCAGGACACAGTGCTGAGTTGACCACTATCTGTTATTTTTCCCTCTCCTCCTTTGACCTTTCTCTCCTTCTTTCTCTATCTCACTGCACCTTTTCTTTACCAATCATATATTTTGTTATCTAAATGTGAGTGCAAGTAGAATGTAAGAAGGGAAGAAGGAATTAAATATTATGGATTTGAAACTGCCTGACACAACACAGCTGTTCATGTTGGAGGACATTTTATTGAAAACACAAATTCTTATAAGCTGCACCTGGCGTCCAATAGTTTTAAAGCTATCAAGACTACTGTGAGCATCCTAACTGAATTTTTAACAACTGTGGTAAATGTCAATTATGTAAAATGGTAAAGAGACACTCCAGATTTATGTAGCATAAACTGAACTCATGTTGGGGAAAAAATCCACATAAATAATTTTTCCTGGAACTGGTGATTCCTTGCATGGAATGTTACATAAAACTCTTAATAAATGTGAATACAGGTCCCTATTTTCCATAAGATAAATTAATAAGAGATGGACTAGAAATTCAAACTGTGGTATTAAAAATTAATTATGTAATTGTACTTCCTTCCTAATCACAAAATGATATTATAAGTATTAAAACAGTTTCTTCTTATAAGCCATCTTAAAATGCTGAAAGGAGCTGAGGATTTACATTTAATGATATTAAATATTTGGATGAAGATTGAAATTTTCCATTGACATCCTGAATGTTTACAAATATTTGGGTGCAGCTGAGCGTGGTTATACATATTTGTAATCTTAGTACTTGGGAGGCTGAGATAGGAGGATGACAGGTTTGTGGCCAGTCTCAGAAATAGGGTTGGGGGTGCAGCTCAGAGGTAGACTGCCCCTGGATTCAATCCCCAGTATTAATGCATAAATTTTAAAATATCTTAAAGATTTTAATTTTCATCTCTATTTTATTAAAACATCTAATTAATTTATTCAAAAGTTAATAATTCAGTTTTATTTCCTAACAGATATTCATAAATTAGCCTCAGAAATAATAATATTTACTTGGGATCATACTTATGGGTATGAATATGACTGTGTTCTTCAAGGGCATATTCAGTTTGGAAGTGAGGATTTTTAAAAATATTTTTTATTGGTGCATTGTAATTATATATCATAGAGAGATTCTTAGTGATACATTCATGAATGTATACAACATCATTTGGTCTGTTTCCGTCACCAATCTCCTCCCTTCCTGTATATGATTGTGAGTTGATAGTGATGTATTCATATATACACATAACATTATTTGGTCTTTTGCCTTACCCAAATCTCCCTTTTCCTTTCACCCTCTATACCCCAATCCCTTTCTACTACTCTACTGGTCTATCTTTTCCTTTTTATAAGGTCCCTTTTCTTTACTATTTTCTCCCTAGCTTCCACATATGAGAGAAAACATATGATACCTTTTTTTTAAACTGGTTGATCTTACTTAGCATGATGCTATCTAGTTCCACCCATTTTCCTGCAAATGACATTTTATTCTTTATGGCTGAGTACATCTTACAATGTCTATATACCACATTCTCTTTATCCATTCATCTGTTGACGGACCCCTAGGTTGGTTCTATAACTTGGCTATTGTGAATTGTGCTACTAATAACCTGAGTATGCATATAGGAAGTGAGGGCTTTATCAAACTAAAAATTTTCCCATTCTAGAAAGATTACCAGCAGTATAGGGTTAGTGCCTGAAAACATCACCCATTCTCAACTTCTAACAGTATAAAACAGTTTTAAATGATAATGTATTGAGGTCATTGACAAATACTTCTAGGCTCTGAGTGCCTATGTAACTAATTATACTCTAAGAAAAGATTTAAAGCCTAAAGGTGATGGAACAACATGATGTAAATCTGAGAACTTAAGAAACAATTAAGGTGAAAAAAATTAATCACCAGTCTATCGATACAGCTTATTAGCTCAAACAGATTGGGTCCTAATTATATACCAGGCACTGCCAAAGTTGTTTTATATGAGTTAATCAGTTTACTTCTGAAGACAATCCTTCAACCCGGTTGCTATTTTCCACATGTTGGTAACCACAGGCCATGAGCATGGAGTGCGGAGCTGGGATCCAGTTGTGTTCTTGCTTTGGGCCAGCCACAATGCTCACTTGTTTCACTGGTAAAGTGAGATGCTGTGTCAAGGAAGCTGGAATGTGTCTTTCAGTTCTAAATAGCTATAAATTTTGAGCTTTTCTATTTTATGTATTGGGTAAAAATGATCTAGTTTAGGTAATTTCTTACTCTCACAAGGGGTGCCTCAGTTTGTTTTTTCTTTTTAATTACTGACACAATAATAGTACCTTTCTCAGAGGGTTGATTGGAAAGGGTAATGAGTTATCAAAATGAGATAATGCAGATAAATATCTAAAACAATGTCTGGTCCATAAAAAAACTCAGTAATATTGAGCTAATGTTGTTTTTTTTATTAAATATCAGTAAGGGCCCTTGCATTATTTATTTTAAAGATGTTATATATAATGCAGCACAATCTTCTCTTAATGCTTTAGATAGAACTAAAATAATTAATTAGCAAGAATAACAATAAATTTAATTCTGGATTATAGATTTTAATCTGTTCTTAACATCCTAGCATCATGATATTATTCATTGTTATTCAGTAATACCAGGATTATTTAGCTTTGTCTTATTATTTCACCTAAGGCTTAAAATAGTATTTCCCCCAAATATCCTATATCTTTACTGTGAGATTTACATGTTTTCTTCTCACCTTTTCTTTGAGATAGCTACTTTTGAATATTTATACTTATTTTGTTTATAATTAATCTAAAATTGTTTTATTTTCAACCTTATCCACAATTTGTCTCACAAACTTTCCATGTTGTGTTTATCTCTATCTCTTGATAGCCTCTGCTTTCTGCAGTCATACACAGTTGTCCTCTCACAAGCATTCGGTCCTGCCTAAATTTCTAATTTATTTATGACTTTATTAGGCAGTACTATGTCTCAGTCTCACTTGTGATAAGGTCAGGAAAAGAAAAAATGTTCATTACCACATTAAAAATGAGATCCAGTAACCAATATAACTTTTGAATCTCTTTTGAACTTTCATTAAATAGTGTCTTCCAGTATTATTTATTGAATACCTCCAATTCTTTTTCAGAAAACCGTACACATTACCACATACTTGTCAGTAGGATATAAAACTCTTTCATCACAATTTTAAGTAATGTGAAAGTATATAATTTCTTATGTTATATAAACATTATCATTTTAAAAAGAAACTATTAGGTTACTCTTGTATGTATCCATTTGATTGGAAATACCATATTGATTTGATACCAATGACCCATTTAAAACATAAATAATGAGGTTATGAATTTGCTCTAATTCCTTTTAAGCTAATTTCACATTTTTACTCTCTTCCCTACATTCAGAATTTACCCAATGTAGCACCCTAGAGAGCCCTTACAAGAGTGACTCCATCTTCGACCTGATCTGGAATTCCCCTCCGGCCCAGAACAACCAATCAGTGAAAAGAGCACGTAGCACAACCCCTGAAGCATAAACTAACATCCTGTTTACCTAACCCCAACATCCTGGAAGCGTTCCAGACATGGGCCATGTTCCAGACATAACGTACATTCCTAGCTCGAGCCAATCAAAAATTAACAAAACTCCTGCTTACGTCAGACTAGTGGTTTTGTCAGCACCCCATTGGCTGTAACTTAGGCAACAAGCTCCCCCCATCCCCAACCACCTTCATGTGGTTTTTGCCTTTAAAAACTCTGTGTGAAACTAGTTCGGGGTCGCAGCTCCTAACTTTGCGTTGGACTACATCCCTAGCCTGGCTAGCCTGTTTTTACCACGGCTAAATAAATTGACCCTCCAAGCCCAGACAGCCTCCTCTTCTTCCTTGTGACACCTGACCAGGGATAATACCCAATATATTATGTATTTATGCTTGAAAGTGTTTTATTGATCATCCTATCATATTTGTGGACATTAAAAATATGCACATCTATTTCAATTAAGAAATTCAATTCAATTTAATTCAATTAAGACTTAAATTTAATTCAATTAAGAAGAACCTCCCCACACCACGTAATAATCAAAATGACAAACATAGAGGCCAAGGAAAGAATCTTAAAAGCAGCAAGAACAAAACAACAGGTGACATACAAGGGCAAAACAATAAAAATCACTCCAGATTTCTCAAACCAAGTCATTAATTCCAGAAGGGGTGGGTATGAAGTACTCTGGTCCATGGAAGAAAACAACTTCCAACCAAGACTGATATATCCAGCAAAGTTATCATTCAAAATTGATGGAGAAATAAAAATGTTCCAGGACAAGCAGAAACTTAAAGAATTCATGACAACCAAGCCAGCACTAGAGAAAATCCTAAAAGAAATAAAACAGAAGAAAAAACAAGCAAATTCCAGAACCAGAGAAGAGGTGAACTCCACCAGGTGGGGCAGCTAATCAAGGAGATACGACACTACATCAAAAAGAAAATAGAACTCAAAATGATAGGAAACAAAAATCATACTTCAAAAATAACATTGAATGTCAAAGGTCTTAACTTCCCAATTAAAAGACATAGACTGGCAATGTGGATTAAAACACATAACCCAACTGTATGCTGCTAACAAGAAACTCACCTTCTAGTCAAAGATAAAGGTAAAGGTGAAAGGATGGAAAAAAATATACCATGCAAATGGAGACTGAAAAAAAGCAGGGGTAGCAATGCTTATATCTGAAAAAACAGACTTTAAGCTAAAACACATCAGAAGAGACAAAGTGGTCACTTCATATTAATAAAAGGAACAATCCAACAAGAAGATACAATGATAGTAAACATTTATGCCCCAAATGTGGGTGCACCCACATTCATAAAACAAAGTCTTCAGGACATCAGGTCTCAAATAGACCCAAAGACAATAATATTGAGAGACTTTAACACACCACTTATGCCACTAGATCAATCCTCCAGATAAAAGATGAGTAAAGACTGTTCAGACCAAAAGAAAACTGTAAAACAAATGAATCTAATAGACATATACAGAATATTTCAACCAGCAACAGCTGAATACACTTTCTTCTCAGCTGCCAACATCCTGGGCCACAAAGCAAGCACCAGAAAATTCAAAAAATGAAATATAATTCCCTGCATATTCTAAGATCACAATGGAATGAAAGTAGAAATTAACAGCAGGAAGACCAAAAGTAATCACATAAGTATATGGAGACTGAATAATACACACTTGAATGAGGACTGGATCAGAAAAGAAATAAGGGAAGAAATACAAAATTCTTGGAATTAAATGAAAATAGAGACTTTGAAACAAAAATGGGACACTTTAAAGGCAGTGTTAGGAGGAAAATTTATAGCACTGAGTGCCCACATAAGAAAAACAGAAAATCACCAAATAAACAACTTAATGACACACTGCAAGGACCTAGAAAATCAGGAACAGTTGAAACCCCAAACCAATAGAAGGCAGGAGATAATTAAAATCAGAGCAGAAATCAATGAAATAGAGAATAAAAAAATACAAAGGATAAACAAAACAAGAAGCTGATTCTTTGAAAAGATTAACAAGACTGACAAACCACTAGCTAACCTAACCAAAAGAAAGAATCAACGGAAGTTACTAAAATTAAAAATGAAAACGGAGACATCACCACGGATAATGGAGAAATTCAGAGGATCATCAGAAACTATTTTGAAAACCTACATTCCAATAAACTGGAAAACATGGAAGAAACTGACAGGTTTCTAGGCACATTCAACCTACCTAAATTGAACCAAGAGGATATAGAAAACATGAATCAACCAATAGGAAGCAAGGAGATAGAAATGGCAATAAAAAGTCTGCCATCAAAGAAAAGCGCAGGTCCAGGTAGGTTTCCAGCTAAATTCTACAAAACCTTTACAGAAGAACTAAACCCAATACTTAACAAGTTATTTTGTGAAATCGAAAGAGATGGAATTCTTCCAAATTCCTTCTATGAGGCAAGTATCACATTAATACCAAAGCCAAATAAAGATACTTCAAGAAAAGAGAATTACAGACCAATATCATTAATGAACATAGATGCAAAAATTCTAAACAAAATACTAGCCATGCACACTCAAAACCGCATCAAGAAAATTGTGCACCATGACCAAGTTGGCTTCATCCCAGGAAAGCAAGGCTGGTTCAACATACACAAATCAATACATGTTATTCACCACATAAATAGAACTAAGAACAAAAATCACATGACCATCTCAATAAATGCTGAAAAACCATTTGACAAAATCCAACACCCATTCATGTTAAAAACTCTACAGAAAATCAGAGTAGAAGGAACATACCTCAACATCATTAAGTCAATACATAATAAACCCAAAGCCAACATCATATTGAATGGGGAAAAACTGCTGGAATTCCCTTTAAAATCAGGATCAAGACAAGGATGCCCACTGTCACCACTCCTTTTTGATATAGTCCTTGAGACTCTTGCCAGAGCAATAAAACAAGAGAAAGATATCAAAAGAATTCAAATAGGAAAAGAAGAATTAAAATTATCTCTATTTGCAGATGACATAACCCTATATCTAGAAGACCCCAAAAATTCAACAAAAAGACTACTAGAGCTGATAAACAAATCCAGCAAAGTAGCAGGATACAAAATCAACCGAAAAAAATCAATAGCTTTTCTATATGCCAACCATGAATCCACTGAGAAAGAAATACAGAAAACAATTCCATTCACAATAACCTCAAAACCAATCAAATACCTAGGAATAAACCTAACTACAGAGGAAAAGACCTCTACAATGAAAATTATAAAACACTGAAGAAAGAAATTGAAGACTGTAGAACATGGAAAGATCTCCCCTGTTCTTGGTCAGGCAGAATAAATATTTTCAAAATGGCCATTCTACCAAAAGTGGTCTACAGAATCAATGCAATCCCTATCAAAATACCAATATCATTCTTCACAGATCTAGAAAAATCAGTCATTAATTTCATATGGAGAAACAAAAGACCCAGAATAGCCAAAGCAATTCTCAGCAATAAAAAGCATACAGGAAGCATCATAATTCCTGACTTCAAATTATACTACAGAGCTATAGTAATAGAAGCAGCATGGTATTGGCACGAAAACAGACATGTAGACTAATGGAACAGAATATAAGATACAGAAACAAATCCACCAACTTATAGCCAATTGATTTTTGACAAAGGTGCCAGACACATACATTGGAGAAGACAGCCTTCTCAACAAATGGTGTTGGGAAAACTGGTTATCCATTTGTAGAAAAATGGAACTAAGTCCTTACCTCTCACCCTGCACAAGAGTCAACTTGAGATGGATCAAAGACCTGGAAATTAGACCAGAGATGGTGAAATTACTAGAGGATGGCACATGTTCAACATTCCAACATATAGGCACAGGTAGAAACCTCCTCAACAAGACCTGCAAAGCCCAGGAAATTAAAACAAGTATTAATAAGCGGGATGGCATTAAACTAAAAAGTTTCTGTACATCAAAGGAAACTATTAAGAGTCTAAAGAGAAAGCCTATGGAATGGGAGAAGATCTTTGCCAGCTATCCCTCTGATAGAGGACTAATATCTAGAATATGCAAAGAACTTAAAAGACTTTGCACACAAAAAACCAAATAACCCATCAAGAAATGGAGAAACATATTGAATACACACTTCACAAAAGAAGAGATACAAATGGCCAATAGATACATGAAAAAAATGTTCTACATCATTAGCAATCAGGGAAATGCAAATCAAAACTACTCTGAGATTCCATCAAACCCCAATCAGAATGGCAATCATCAAGAATTCAAATAACAATAAATGTTGTTGAGGATGTGGGGAAATAGGAACTCTTCTGCACTGATGGTGGGACTGCAAACTAGTTCAGCCGCTATGGAGATCAGTGTGGAGATTTCTCAGAAAACTGGGAATGGATCCACCATATGATCTGGCTATACCACTCCTGGGTATCATCCCAAAGGGACTGAAACCAGAGAACTACAGTTAGTATATGCATACCCATGTTCATCACAGCACAATTCACAATAGCCAAATTATGGAACCAACCCAGGTGTTCTTCAATAGATGAATGAATTACAAAACTATGGGAAATAAAGACAATGTAATTCTACTCAGCAATAAAGAAGAACACAGTTATATCTTTTGCAAGAAAATGGAAGGACCTGGGGAATATTATGTTAAGTGAGATCAGCCAGTCACAGAAAGTGAAGGGTTGTATATTTTCTCTAATATGAGAAGCTAGGGAGTTATTGGGATACCAGAGGGACTCCAGATAATGATGGAGAAGCCTCAGTGGAGGCAGGGAGATGGTCTAAGGGAAGGGGAAGGGGAAGAGTAATGTTCATTAATGGAATCATTACCATTGGTTACCTGTACATATGAGAATATACCAACGTCAATCTTAGTACTCTGTATTGGGAAGGGGGGTGGGAAATGGGGAGGCGGCAGGGGGGCACCAATTGCTGTGTGCAATTATGATGTGAGGCTATAAGGCACCAATAAAAGCACATTTAAAAAATGTACATTTATTTCTATTTGATTCATTTTAAATATATAATTTTATTGTAATAGAACCAAAGTATTAAAAGTTTAGATTATATTTTTACTACAATTATTAATTTAACTTTATTATAAAAATATAAATATATGTTGTATTTACATTTCTAATTATGACAAATAATGCAAAGTTAGAGTATAATACATTTTGAATGTAAAGGAATATGGCTTATTTTTTATTACGTTTTGTATCTGTAGCTGAATATTACCATTAAAATGAGATATCATATGGCTTCACTCTTTTTGTCCATTTGTTTCACAGATATAAGTTTGAGAAATTTTTTTTCAAATAAGCAACTTGAAAGAAATAGAAGGTATTTTGATATAACAATGTTATGATTCCTTTGATTTGTATAATATCTTCTGGTTTATATTCCAAAGCCACATTGTGATATACCATCAAAAAGTATGTTATTAATCTATCAATACATAATTCATTTTTCTCTACATATGTTTAAAGAAAAGGTTTCAAATCTATTGGGTTTGTGTCACTGGGCCCCTTTCTTATTTAGAAGTAGCCAAAATGCTTTATTGAGTCTTATCACATGAGTATTAACTAATATATCCTTTTAGTTACACTATGAAAAAGGGCTGAAAAATAGTAATTTTGTGAGTGTATTGGGTACAATATTTTTGATAAAATGTTTTTATCTTAACTCATGCTTTAAATATATTTTATTGAAAGTAGATCTTCTGATTTGGCTGATTCTATCTGTAAAACAGTGTCTACCTCATAATTTACATGAACAAAGAAAATTCCTCCTTGACAAACAGCCTACTAAATCAGACTAAGTTTTTGCAGGGAAAAATATGACTTCAGGTTTCTGTACAAATACTTTTGTGAGATAACCATTTGACATCTGAGTTTAGTTCTAAGATGGCTGGATGAATCACCAGCTCAGTAAAGGCATGGCACCTTACCATGAACTTGTTGCCTGGATGAAAAGAGGCAATACTTTTATCAATACATATATTTTACCGATGTTTGCTTTGATTTTATGAGCCTCAACGACAATGCATTTTTAATAGTAACTGAACAAAAATAGTGTGAAGTATGAAGGAAAATAAATGAAAATTTTTATATTCCTTTGGTTCTACCCCATAAAATTACAAAATATTTAAATTCATAAAATTCTAACACTAGCCAAAATGTACCCTTTCTAATAACCACGTTTCAAGTAATCAAAATTGGCAAAAATACAAATCCCAATATATGGATTTAGCTTAGTTTTTCTGTAACTGACATTGCTGATACCAATACATTTAATTTTCCTGTGACTTTAATATTCTGGAACAATGCCAAATAGTAAGATTTGAAATTCATGAGAGGTAGGGATAGACACTAATTAAAGCAAAGGTTGCTGAGGGAAACCAGCTTGATGCCTCCACTGAATATCTTCTCAGGTAGAAACACTTTAGGAAAAATTATATGTGTATTGAAAATTTAAATTTCATTCTCTTAACACTATGTATGCTCATGTGTACAATGGAAGTTCCTTCTGAGCCTTAGGGGTTATATATCTCACCTTGAAGGTGGCTATTTCAAGCCAGATCCAAACTGACAGTATATATGGGAGCCAGACAGGTAACAAAACTGCATGAAAATGATGAAGTAGGGACTCTGGTGAATTTGTGAAGAGGTGACCCAGTAGAATGGTACACCCTGCGTGCCATTCAGTAATGGGAGCCTAATTTTCAATTGGGCTTCTCAAAGTGAGCTAAAATTTCAAATTCTAGGTTCTAAATGGTGGGAACTAATTTAATATTTGCTCAAAACACTATGTAGCATAAATGAAACATATAATGGACCAAGTCTATCTCAGTTATCTCTGCGCTAATCCTTTCTCTCCATTTTCCCAGACACTTATTTGGGTTTATACTGTAATTTTTCTTAGCATTCTGGGAAAACTGCTGAAATTGCAGACTAGTGGTGCTAAGGCATCAACACTTGGCTTGCTCTAGATTTGAAGTTGGAGTAGCTATTTTTTATTTTCATAGTGGTTGAAGTCAAGACATGCATGCACAGACACTCAGGAAAATGTAGTTTTTGAAAAATTATTGTTTTAAAGTTAGCATACTATATGAGAGTCTCTTCTACTTTCTGTCACATGTTAAACTGGAACATTCCTTTCTCCTTTGTATCACAAGGAGACTGTCAAAAAACTTCTGAACTTGCCTACCTGTTGTACATGCCACATGTTCAAACATCCAGTTATTAGCAAATGGTTCACTATTTCCAAGTACAATAGCTTTCTTAGTACATTCCATCAGCATCCTTCTTGCTTCTGTGCCCAGTTAACTGATGTTGCTGTGGACACCAAAATCTGTCTCCTAATCAGTTCCCACATGGATGTTCTATTTCTTCAGATTTCTCTCTCCTGTGTCCTATACATAAGCTCTGCCTATTGTTAACTGTGTACTTCGTCATTTCACATTTTAGAAATAACTCCCCTTGAAATTCCTTCCATATTATTGCTAGTTGCCAGTATTATGCTCATTTAAAATACTTAATTCCAGCACAATACACTCTATTTTCTCTATGACTACTCTTTTTCCTTTCCTTTACATTTTTTTTTTGCTTCAGTACTTCCTCTGAATTCAAGCTCTTCCTTTCTTGAAACTATAATATCATGAAGTTCATACTACAAAAATAAATTACATATTTTGAATTATTATTATTTTAATAGTATCTTTTCATCAGCTTTAAGTGTCTCAAAAGCTGCTCATGAAATTTGACTGGAAAATTGCTTTAGAAATTATCATCAATTATCCTATAATATTATTTAATATTGTTTCATTAATTTTGGCATCACGAATAGATGCTAAAGGAACAAGCACTGTATACTAAGTCATAGAATTAGAAATGGTGAAAAAAGAACAATCTTTAAATCTCTAATATTTTATAATTCTGTACACAACTCTTCAGGAAAGAAGCTTTTATAAAACATACAAATGAAAATTACTAACAAAAATGTGTTATATATACAAAATGGAATTCTACTCAGCCATTAAGAAAAACAAAATTATATTACTAGAAGGAAGATGGATGGAACTAGAGAATATTATGCTAAGTGAGATCAGCTAGTCCCAGAAAGTCAAGGGTTGAATATTTTATTTCATATTTGGAAAATAGAAAGTAGGAAACAAAAGAGGCATTAGGTAATCCAGGAGAGAGTCTAGTAGAATAGTGGGAGGTGAATGGGGGAAGTTGATGGGGAGGGTTAAAGGAAGAATTGATGAATGAAACAGTTCAAGTTATGCTGTGCCCATGTATGAAAATATCACTATCAATTTTATTATTATGTGTGGGGAGGGGTAGGACTTGAAGGGAAGCGCACCAACACCTGTGTTCATTTGTATCATTTTGAACCTCACTAAGATGTATAGTTACAATGCACCAATAAAAGTATGTAAAAAAGTAAATTTGGTTTCCTTCAGTCTTAAGTGGAGATAAATTTCACATTTTGGAATAAACTTAATCTAATCTATATTCCCGTATACACTTACTTTTTTTTTTTGACTGTCAAATATTCTTTTGGGCTCTCAGAAAATTATTATTCTTGATTTAATAGTATCACTAGAATTTTTTTTGACTACCTATTCTTCTCATTGAAAAGTGTCTTAGCATTCTTACTGCACTATCCCAGTAAACCTGACCACACAACTAGAGGAAGGAAGACTTACTTGCTCACAGTTTTTTGGAAATCTTGGAGTTCAGTCCATGTGAGGCCAAGGCGGTGGAGCTGGAGCTCCGGCCATGGTGGGAAGCAGAGACAGGGAGAGCACACAGGCTCTGCTTCTTACATCAAGGAAGCCAGAAACAAGAGAGACCAAATAAGAAAGGGGATTCAAACACACAAACACAATCCCTAAGGCTACATCCCCAGAACTGACCTTCTCCAGCCACACCCCACCTGCCTAGGTTACCACCCAGATAAACACATCACAATGGATTTGTCTACTGATGAGATTATAACCCTCATGACTCAATTACATCAACTCCAAACACCAAAAAATGAGCTCTTCGGGGACATTCTGTAACTATAACAAAACGTTACATGAAATATAATGCATATTTATGAAGAGTAATGACTGGCATTATATTTAAACTTGTTTACACTTAATTTACATGTAAAAATAAACTCTTCATCTAACCCTAGTGTCACTTGACTTCACAGCTAGAGGGCCTTCTGAAGTAACACAGAAAAAGTTAATCTGCTTGCAGTTTATGCTGAAGTTAAATTCCCACTTAGGATTCCTGATTGTATAAAGTAATTATAAAATCTTATAGTGAAAACAATTTTATTGCATTAAATCTTGTGAAGGAAATTAGAATTTGGAACTTCTTTGAGCTGCAGGGAACAAGGCTGGGTGACATGCCTTTGCAAATTCTTTGCAGGATTAAAATGAAGGAATCGATTATAACAAATACACTGACATTCATATTCTTTGTGGACCGTCTATGAATGAGACTGAATATCTATATTCTAATCTCTGGTTTCAGTTTTTGGAGATCAGAATATGTTATTGTAAATCATAACATGAAAGAGTTCAGAATATGCCACCCCAAATTATGCCACTTTGATACAGGGTTTATTTTGAACTGAGGCCACTTGAAAAGCAACAAGGTCAACGCTTTATGTAAACTCCTTCATCTGTCTAATGTTACATCTAAACTCCCTTATCTATCTAATGATATCTTCTTCCAAAAGGAATTCAACTGTCATTAGCTCCCCTCCCTGGGTATTTCATCAGCCAGGGAGTATTGACTCCTAAAAGAAAGGAGTTGAGACGTCAACACCACATATTTATAAAATATCCCATTCATATTTCCTGAAAATTTACTCTCCCCTAAGTGAACTATGTTGCCTTCCATTTCTAATCTTAAGATGCTATGTAAGATCTCAAATCTTACTGGCTTTTTGAGTCTTTGCTTAATTTTCCTCTGATGCCCCTATCCACATAATATTAAAATTAATAAATTTATATACATTTTCTCCTATTAATCTTCCTACTGTCATTTGATTTCAGAGACCTAGATAAAAACCTAGGAGAATAAAAAAGAAAGTGTTTCTTGCAGCTGGGTGTGGTGGTACACCCATGTAATCCCAGTATTTGGGAGGCTGAGACAGGAGGATCACAGGTTGGAGGACATCCTCAGAAACGTAGTGAGACTCTCAGCAACCCAGTGAGACCATGTTTCAAATAAAAAGTAAAAAGGACTGGGGATGTAGTCTGAAGGTAGAATGCCCCTGGGCAATCCCCAGTAAAACACACAACACACACACACACACACACACACACACACACACACACACATTTCCTCCCAACATAGTATTCCCAATACAGTTCAATTTTTAATGTGTAATTTACTGTCTATTAGTTAAATACACTATTTACTGTGAAATGGATTTTACTATTAATATCAGTATTTTTTTACTTACATTGCTCAAATTATTCTCCGTTTTATATTAATACTTGATATGGTAATCTGTTAATGACTAAGATTCTGATCAGGTGATTTCTTGGTGTCTAGGTTTTCACTTTCCTTTAATGAAACAAGTTTTATATTGCAGAAAGGTATTTCCCATGAAAAAGCTTATTCAAGCATATTCTGCATCCGTACATCAGTGGCTTCTCTGGTTTAAATTGAAAGCACAGAGTTTTTGAAAATTAAATACAAGCTTATGCCATAAAGAAGTTGAATAGTTGGACCATAATGGATTAGTAATGAGTCATTAGTGACTAAGGTGAGGGAAAAATTGCTGCCAGTTAATAAATGTCTCTGTAGCACATGCAGCATTCATCAAGAAACAAATGTCAAGCCTTCCTGTAAGTTTATAAACTATTTAGAAGCACACAAACAATTTATACCTTATAGCAGAGAATAAAACTGAATGCTCAATTCCCCAATTCTCATTAAACCTAAGCCACTTAGGCATTACAGAGACCAGTATAAACAGTTAAGAAAATTGTGTAGCATACTGATTTTTCTCGGCTCTTCCTAAAGTCAGGCTATAATGATATTCTAAAACAGCTGCCAGCAGGACTCCTTATTTCTTTGAAACTGGTACCCTTTTGCAAAAGGTTATGCAGAAACCTGGAATTCTCTGACAGGGCCATACATGTCTCATTCTGAGAGGCATTTGGTATGCTCAAGAAATATTTGTTGAAAGCAAGTCTTTTTGAAACTATTTTTACAACCAGTGTAGGAAGAGTTCTGTTTAGTCAGAAAGGATGTAAGCTGTGGATCAGAAGCAGGATCTGAAAGAGCCGGGCATTCATTGTCTTTTATATTTTGGACACTAAGGCGGTCTAGAAGATCAAGAGAAAGGGGTTAAAGCAACAGCCTAGAAAGCAGAGAGACATTTAGTACCTGGAACAGCCACTATTTACTATCCAGGAAACGTTTCGACATTTTAATCTTCAATATTGGCTTATCATAGCATGCTGAATGACCATTAGCCCTGACTGAGTTAATGACATCGTCAGCAAGGCTGCCAAAATTTGCCTATTACAAAATTTTCTAATGCTTATGTTGCCACATGCCACTGTCACCAGATGCCCTCAATGAGGCTGATACCTTTTATTTTCAATAGACATTTTCTGTCTGTTAATAGATTAGAACATCCATCAAGTCTAGTTTTTTGTGTTTTGGACTTGGGATGGAACCCGGCAGCATTATTCCTCCAAGCTATACCCAGCCCTTTTTAAATTATTTTTTATTTTGAAACAGGGTCTCACTAATTTGCTGGGATTACAGGCATGCCACATTACACCCATCTTTAAGTTATATTAATTTAACTTACAAAAATACCCAAGTGGCATGGCAAGAATTCTGCACATACCATTTTCTTCATATCCAGTGTTTTTTAAAGGTTCCATGTCCAAGGAACATCTTGGGAATGAATGTAGAGCTGTTTAGGGGTGGGGGTCAGGAGAGAGAAAGAGTGCCCTTGTTACAATCCAAGCTGGTAGCATTTTGTCCTTTATAAGTCTAAAAGTAAAACTTTAGCTATTTTATCCAATAAACACATTGTGTGGAATATATTTAAACCAGGTTATTTATGCTGGTTGTTCAAGGGAAATAGGTGCGCCGGCCAGAGAAGCTTCCTCTTGAATGAAGGTGAGCCCTAAATTTGCAAGGAAGTTCTCTGAAGCCAGCTGCAGAGCAGTGTCTGATCCAGTGTGAATCCCAGGAAGATACCTTCCCTGGGTTGGACATTAGACAGGTGGCTTGGACTCTGAGTATTGCTTCTTTCATCCGTAACAACACAGAGATGCTTTTCTTCACTCTATTGTGAAAGTTTTGTGAAGTTATTTATATTTGGAACTTGGCACAGTGACTGGCAAAAAACAAGTGCTAACTAAATGTTAGTTTTTACTATTGCTATTTTAACTTAGGAAAAAGGAAAAATGAAAGTCTTAGCATCTTTGCTTCAGCAGTTTTTTTGTTTTTATAGTACTGGTGATTGAACCCAGGGGCATGCTGCCTCTGAACTATACCCCCAGTCCTATTTTATTTTATTTTTTAAATTTTGAAACAGGGTCTCACTAGGTTGCAGAGGGCCTCACTACATCGCTGGGACTGGCCGTGAACCTGCAATCCTCTTGTCCCAGCTTCCCAGGTACAGACATGCACCACCACACCCGGCTTAGCTTCAGCAATTGTTATAGCATTTTGCAGAGTGGATAATTGATAAGTGTTAAATGAGTGATGATAGGGATATATCATGAAAGTAATTTAGAAGAAATGCCACTTGACTTCCCCTTTACTGTTTTTAGTAAGACTTTCTATTGATAATAAATATCCATCAGAATCTGGGTCACATGATGTTTTGTTTCTTGTTTTATTTTTTTTCTCTGTAGATGTGGATTTTTAGAGTTCCTTTCAAGGAAACCTAGGAAATGAAGTCTTCAAGACTTCTTCCATAGTCTTTAAGACTATGGAAGAATATAAATACTAATAATGTCCTAAAGGATAAATTCTAAATTTATTTAATTATATATAGGCGGGTCTATAAAGGATATGAATCCAAACACAATATTGTATAGCATGGTACTGTAGTGCAACATAGTGGACTAGTGTTTAAATTATAGCATTCATCAATATTCAGTATTTGTATGTGCTATGTAATTATAAGAGCTATGGTTTACTGTGAAATAGAAGACATGATCCCAGCCCTCAAGAGGACCATTCTACATTGCTAGATAAGATATTCTTATTCATTTACTCATTTACATGCACATTAATTTCATTAATCTACATATATTTGCTGGACATTTGTGATATGCCATGAATTCATCTAGGCATTTAGGATATAATAACAATAAATGGGTGGTTTTGCTTTCAGATCTTTGTCCTATGAAGGAGACCGACATACAAATAACTAAATTGAAATGTGATAAGAATTGTGAGAATAAGATAGACCAGAAAGTGATAGACCATTAGAACAAATGAGATGTGACTGGATGTGATAGGGGTTCTCATATGTGAAATTTAAGACCTAAACTATACATTTGTGTAAATGATAGTAAAGTAATTATAAGAAATGTGAAAGTGAAAATCTTCAATAGATAAAGAATAGATTTTAAGCAACAGTATTATTTGTTTAAGTAGAAGGGAAGGAAGAGGGCCATTTAATATTTTATAAACTATTTGTATTTTTTTATTTGAATTGGCCATTTTGACTATCTGTCTAGCGAATGTCCTATGCATGCCTTTATGCCAGGAATCATAGTCTTGGAGGGAAAGTTCTTGGGTATTTGAATGAAATTCCCATTATTTACTGAACAGACAATATCCTTGGCATTTGGTCCCTAAAACTTGGTTTCCTTTACTCTGATTACACACTCCCACTGACTAGATTGCTTACTTTCTGCCTCTTTTAGGTTTAGGAAAATATTTCTCATACTTATTTCTCTTAGATTTCTCTGCAGGTACCTTGACTATTTGGCAACATTTTAATTAAACAACCCTTCAGCTGTCTCTATTTGGTTTTGGTATTAATGTGATATTGGCTTCATAGAATGTATTTGGGAGAGTCCTGTTTCTTTCTATTTCATGGAATAAATTGAGGAATATTGGGATTAGCTCTTCTATAAAGGTTTTATAGAATTCACCTGGGAAAACATCTGGACCTGGGCTTTTCTTTGATGGTAAGCTCTATATTGCTGCTTCAATCTCTTTGATTGTTATTAGTTGGTTTAATTTTTCTGTATCTCCTTGATTCAATTTGGGAGGGTTGTATGTGTCTAAATATTTGTCAATTTCTTCTAGGTTTTCCATTTTGTTTGAGTATATCTTTTCAAAGTAGTTTCTGATAATCCTCTATATTTCCGTGCTATTGGTGGCGATATCTCCTTTTTCATCTCTTATTTTGGTAATTTGGATTGATTCTCTCTTTCTTTTGGTTAGGTTGGCTAATGGTTTATCTATCTTGTGTACTTTTTCGAGAAACCAGCTTTTGGTTTTGTTGATTTTTTGTATTTTTTTTTATTCTCCACTTCATTGATTTCTGCTCTAATTTTAGTAACTTCCCGTCTTCTACTGGCTTTGGGTTAGACTATTCCTGCTTTTCAAGGACTTTGAGGTGTGTCATTAGGTTGTTTATTTGGTACTTTTCAGTTCTACTTATGTGAGCACTCAGTTCTATGAATTTTCCTTTTAATACTGCTTTCAACATGTCCCAGAGATTTTGATATGTTGTTTCCCTATTTTCATTCGTTTTTAGGAATTTCTTTATTTCCTCTTTGACCCATTCTCATTCAGCAGTGTGGTGTTCAGTCTCCACATGTTTATGAGATTTCCCTGTGTCTTCTTAAGGTTGATTTCTAGTTTCATTCCATTATGGTCTGAAAATACACAGGAGATTATGTTACATTTCTTGAATTTTCTAGCACTTGCTTTGTGGCCTAGGATATGGTCTATTTTAGAGAAGGTTCCATGAGCAGCTGAAAAAAATGTGAATTCGGCTATAGTT